>JAANBB010000561.1:0-22708 GCA_014621425.1 Cylindrodendrum hubeiense | reverse complement strand
ATATCTCTCTATTTTAATATTATAATAATTAAGTCCCTATATATATTTTATAAAAATATTACAATTAATTATTATTTTTACTTTCTATTCTATTTAATTTCTATATCTAAGATAAAGAAATTAACTAAGATTATTTATTTATTCTAATATTTCTCTTATAATATAGAAATAATTCTTATTAACTATAATCTTTCCTAGTCTATTAACTTAAATAGGTTTAATAATTTTATTTTTAATTATATTCACGTATCTATTAAGAAGAAGAAGAATAATAATAATCCTATAATACTTCTATATTATTAATTTAATAATTTATTATTCCCTTTAGAATTATATTATACATTTAATTAATATAATCTTATTATATTAAGACATAATATATTATATTAATAATATAACTTTTCTTAATTAACTTAGAATCTTAATTAGATCTCTTTTAGTCTTTACTAAGTAATTTGTATTTTTTCATTTTTGTAATATTATATATATTATAAAATTATATAGAATAGATCTTCTCTAGCCTTTCTATGTTTATATCTTAATGCTAATATATTAATTAGATTTTATATAGAGAGAAAGTTTTAAAACATAATCTTTTTAGCTTTTATTTATATAAATATAAAGTTAATATATTTACTTAGATTATATCTTATATATTTTTTAAATACATTTAGAGATTAAATTCCCTAATATCTACCTGTATAAATAATTAATAAAGATAATTATGTTATAACCTATCTATGCTTTACTATTATTATCTCTTTTATTAGTCTTCTATGTTTATAATTAGGTTCTCCTTAAGTTATTCTTAATATTTATATTAAGTAATAACCTTCTCTTATAACTTTTACTAAGATCTAAAATAATAATAGAATATATATATAATATATTAATATACCTTAATTATTAACTCTTAGATCCCTATTATATATATATTTATAAGAGCTTTAACTCTAGGTTAATATATATTATATATATAATATACAATAATCTTATTTATTCTCTAATTATAGATATATAATATAATCTTGTTAGGTTGATTTTCTATGTATTTAAATTCTAAGAAATACACTTTTAATTCTTAGTATAATTAAAATAGATCTAATTATAATATTTTCTAAGAAAAGAATTTAGATCTTAAAAAAAAACCCCATTTGATTTAAAGATTCTATTATATTTCAATATCTATATCTTGTAGATTTTATGACTAATCTTAATATATATATATATTATATCATTCGCTCTATTATTAATAGATTTATATTGTTTATAATATTCATTATTATTTATCTTTTCTATTTCTTTTATATTCTATATAATGTATTAATACGGATACTAAGGAATAATAATAAAAATAGAAATTACTATAGAATACCCAACAATATCTTTATCTTTACTATGAAATTATTATTAAATATTAATAATATTTTATTATTAATTAAAAATAATTAAATCTATTAGATTAGTTAACTTAATAGGTTAATTTTAATTAGATCTTTAATTAATTTTGGATAATTAATCCTTTTAAATATCTTTATTATAGTAAGGAAAAAGATTAATCGTATTCTATAGTATATTTATATCTCTTTTATTATTTTAATTATAATATAAATTATTATTTCTATGAATTTATAATATTATTTCCTATGTATCTTAAAATAGAAAATCAATTTCTTATATTATAATTATTAGATATTTAATAATTATAAACTTAATCACGTTTCTAAATATAGATAATAATAAGATTAAGTATTTATCCTTTTAAGTTTATTTTCTTAACTTTTATTTTCTTTAATTTTAAGATAATAATTTCTTGTATTTTATATAAGTATTATAAATAGTATATAAATTTTATATTTATCTTTATCAAGGTATATAAAACTACTATTATTTAGTTTTTATATAGCTTAATAAATTCTATGAGAATATTATCTAAGTTTATAATCTTTTAGTTTTATATATTAATTATAATCTGTTTTAGTTTATGGATTTTAATCTAGATATATTTAAGATATTTATATTATTTTAATCTTTTTATTTTATTAATTATATCTATCAATTCTTTTTAACTTTTATATAACATATCTTAATTATTATTTATTTATTATATTTAGGTCTTTCTTTTTTATAATCTTAATATATTTTCATATTTATTTATTCTTTTATTCTTAGTTAATTATTATTTATATTTTTATAATTTAATTCAATTCTATATTTAATCTTATAATCTTAGTATTTAATTTCTTATACCTACTTATATTTGGTATTATATTATAGAATATTATTTTAAATTTAAGTTAAGTTCTATTTAAATTTATTATTTTGAATTAAATTTAATATTTATCTATTCTATTTATATGTTGACTTTATTATATATATAAATTAGTACTATTTAAAGCATGTGATCTAAACTCTCTAAGTCTATTAAGTTATTAAAGATTATTTATAGTTTATTATTAATCTAATTAATATTAATATAAATTAGATTAATAAGCTAAATTAAAGTAATAAAGTAAATTAATTATATAAATAATCTATAATTAATTAACTATATTTACTCTTAGATAATTCATTAAAATATAACTATATAAAATATATAGAAAATCTAAAGATCTTTCGAAAGAATATAACTTTATAATTCTATAATAATCTAATTTAATAACCTATTTTACTTATTAAGATTACTCTTAAGACTGTAAATTACTGAATTAATATATATATCTATAATATATAGGTAATTACTAAAGATTAATATCTAGATATTTACTTTACCTAAAAGGATATTTTTAATACTAGGATTATAATTAATTATAATAAGTTAAATAGATATATATCTATTATAACCCTAATTAAGCTTTTGAATACAAATAGAATTTTCTATTTAATTAAATAAATAGATAATAAACTAAAATAAATTATTAACTTGATATAGACCTTTCCTTATTATCTTTAAATATAAAAGCACTTTCTAAATATTATTCACTTTAATAATATATATAATATTAATTAATTTGAACTATCCCTTGTTTAAATAACTAAATAGATGTATTTAGGGATAGTCTTTAATATAGGATTTAGTTTAATAAATAAAACAAAATAGAAAGGATTTTAATTCCTTATAAAGATAATTTAAAAATTAATAAATAAATAATCTATTAAAGATCTAATTATGATTATTATAGACTTAATAAATTAATAAAAGTAGCTTTAGATAATCAGCTTTTTATATTATAATCATAACTATATATCCATTATATTAACTTTAATATCCTTTTTAAATTAAAATAAAAGTAATTTAAACTATCTAAGTCTATTAATAGCTTAGATAATAATAATCTTAATATATCCCCTTAATATTCTATCTAGCCCAATTTAATTAACTAAGTATTAATTAATAGTTTAATAACTAATAAGATTCCTTATATTTATTAAGACATCTTTTAGATATAGAAGATTATACTATTATACTATCATACTAAATTATATATTAGATTATCTTAACTATATTATAATAACACTATTAGATTATCTTGATAATATTATAATAATACCATTATATTATCTTAATCTAAGACAATCTGATAGTATTATTACGATATAATATAATTTTAATTGCTTCTTATTAAACTAAGAATTTAGATGTAAGAGATTAAAATTATATTATCTTAATATAATAGTAGGGGGATATTACAGTTATAGATTGAATATAGATATAATAGCTATTAATCAAGCTAGCGTTACTACCTTTAGTTGTAAATATATGTGGTGATGGGTATCTTTGAGTTAATAATAATAATAGAAAAGTCATATCTCAATAAGATTATACCCCCGTAGTAAAGGTTCATGCTCGTCTAGTAATTGCTATTTTATTCATCCCTTATATATAGAATCTTGAGATCTCTTTCTTATTTTATTAATATATTTATTACTTTTATATTATTTTTAGATTTTGTAACTCAATCCCTTTTTTAATTATAGTCAATAGTAAAGATCTCTTTAATAAGTTAAATAAGTAATTATAGTTTAGTTATAAAATACTATCCTGTATTAAAATATTATTATATAGTTCTTTCTATTATATATTATATACTAATAATTAATAACGTATAGAAAGTTAAGGACTATAAGAATATATGTTAAGATAGAATATAGAGATTCTTAAAAGTGAAAAATTATATATTATAAAACTTATACTCAGGATTATAACTATGATGAATAATCTTTAGTTAATAATTAATAACTAACTAAAATTAAATACTAATTACTAACTAATTACTAAAGGTTTAATAATAATTAGAGCTCTTACTAACTAATTTAATTTTAGTAATTAGTTCATAATTAGTAAGTGATCTAATAATTAAAATATTAAATTTTAATGAATATATCTATAAAGATTATATATTTTAGAATATTCCTATTATATTTGCTATACTATATATAATCTATAAATCAAGATATAAGTTATATANTATTTAATTTAAATTATATATTAATTTATCTAATATATCTTAATTATAAATTAGAATATTAATACTAAATAAAATAATAACCTTTATCTAAAATGGCTAATAGTAATTACTAAAATCTAATATATTTAATATATATTTAATATACTATAAAACTATTCTTTTAAAAACTATTAAAATTACTAAAATAATTACTAATTACTAAAATTTTAGTTAGTAATTTTACTAACTAATTACTAAAAGTTTTAGTTAATTACTAACTAATTACTAAATTGAATTAGTTAGTAATAGTCAGAGCAATTACTAACTAATTACTAAAATCAATTAGTTAGTAATTACGAATTACTAAAAGTTTTAGTAATTAGTAATTACTAACTAACTAAAATCACAACCCTGGTTATATATTATATATCTATAATAAGAAAATTAATAAAATTATTATATATTATATATATTAATCTAGGACTATTCTCTTTATTAAATATAATTAATCTTTTTTTAAATAATAAGTAATATCTTAATATATAATATTAATAATATATATATTAATATATTTTCAAAAGAAATTTAAAGAAATAATTAGAATAATAATTAAAATATAAATAAAATACCTATAATTTATATTTAGTATATAGAAATAATATTAGTTAAATTACTAAATATTAAATTAACTATCCTCCTTCTAAATCTATATAAATAGAAAACTAAATAAGACTTTTATAGATATATATAATAAGAATCTAAGAATTTATAATTAAAATATAATAATATATTAAATATACTCTATTAATAGTATAAGTCCTAGTATAAATTATAAAAAGAAGTTTATATTGAATATAAATATAAAGAATAGTTTATGAAAAGCTTAATAATAGAGGGAAGTTTAAAGAGGGTAACTTATATATTATTTTCTATTATTTTTCCTAAATAATTATTATCTAGGTATATTAATAGAAGAATATAGTGGTCTTAGAATTATAATTTATATAATATAATAAGATAATAGATCTTATTATATACTTACTAGAAAGAGACTAGTTTTTTAAGAACCTTATTAAGGAGTCTTAAGAAAGAAGGTATAACTAGAAAAGGGGAAAGAAAGAGAGAGATCTAGATCTATTAAAATAAACTATAATAAAAGCCCTAATAAACTTAACTATTAATAACCTAGTCCAGATAGTTTAGAAGATAAGTATTAATATTATATAGAAATATAAGAATATAAAGGTAAGGATAATAATAATATTCTAGTAGAATATTAAGAAATAGAGACTTATTAACTTTCTATTTAACCCTAGTTATAATTCTATCCTATATAGATTATCCTAAGCTAATAGCTAAGATATTATAATTAATATAAATTATAGAAATTAATAGGTATAATACTTCTATTACTATCTAATAGAGCACTTCCCTAATAATTACTATAAGCTATAGAAGGATAGGGAAGTAGGTTATATTAATTTTGACTTGGAATTTAGTATAGCTTAGGTTAGTAGAAGGGAAACTACTCTTTCTTCTAAGCTAATCTAGAAGATAGGATATCTAGGTAATGTAAAGAAGCTTATTATAATATAGATTAAGAGGTTCTCTAATTCTCTAGTAATAGGATTTATTATAGAAATAATAGGTAGTTAGTCTATTATCTAGAATTGGGATCCTACTTAGAAAGAATAAGATCTGGTTATAGATTTTATAAAATATAACTAGAATTCTATATTTAAGGACCTTATTATTAATAGAATAAATGACCAGACTAGAAAAGTCTTAGATAATAACCTAACTAAATATTATATTAAGATAAATATTATTCTAATTAATAAAGGAATAGAAGACTTACCTTCTAGGATCTTAAATAATAATATAACTTTTAAGACTAATATTATAAAGAGAAAGAGAGTGAAAGAAATTCTAGAAGATATTAAGGAGGAAGAGAAAGGGCTAGAAGTAGTTTTAAAAGTCCTGAATTAGTATAATCTTAAAGATAGAGAGCTAGTTAAAGCTATTATATTTAATATTAATAATCTTATTAAGAGATAGATAATTATCTTAAAGCTGAGAAAGGTATTAAAGTCTAGGGTTATAATTATAAAGATTAAGATTATAATCTCTTAGCTAATTTAGAATAACTTTAAGTTTAGAAGGTTTATAATTAAGGACTTAAATAATCTAGCTAATAGGGTTATTAAGACTAGATAGGTGGATCTAAGCCTAACTTATAATAATTAAAGACCTAAGAAAGTTATTATAAATATAGTCTTAGGATTAGAGGGTAACTTATTCTTAGAAACTTATTTTAATAATTTAATTAAGAGATATAGTCTTTATACTATTATTCTAGATCTAGAATTAGAAGGAATTAAGTATAATATTAATTTATTACTTATTCCTAGAGACTATCTAATAATTAAGGGTAACTTAATAAATTTAATATCTTTAAGAAAAGGGAAAAGCCTGTTAGTGATAAAAGTACTTAATGTGATATTTATAAGGGTCAATTTAAGTCTTATTCACATATTAGGATTAAAATCCTTGTCTTTATATTAAGATCTATTAAAACTGTAAGTATAGCTAGAATATCCTAATAGGTATATATTAAAGGTAATTTTAAATATTAGAACTAAGGGTAATATTATCTTAGATATTATCACTAAGGCCTATAACCTTGATATTAAGCTAGTTAAGACTAAGACTATATCTTATTTAAATAATTAAGTTATAATAACTAGAGTTATGAATATAAAGGTCTATTTGAGTAATATCTTTATTATATAGAAGATATATATAGCTCCTAACTTAGCAGTCTTATTACCCTTTATTCTAGGAATATTATTTATAAGGAATATAAGGGTTATATTTAACTATACCTCTATATTAGGGGAGATATTAATAATATGCTAATTGGGGATAGTAAAGCTAATAATAGCTATTATTAGGAGCTTGAGATAGGAAAATCCGGATATTATTTAAGTTATTCTAGGTAAGTTAAGATAAACTTATTAGATCTCTCTGAATTAAATAAAAAGGTTATTAACAGTTTAGAGGATAATAATAATAAGTATTTAAATAGATACTTAGATAAAGAGATAGTAAGGAAAATCTTCCTGATAGTAATAGAAGATTGGATTTATAATAATATTTTAATAGTTATTAGAGTTAGAAAAGTATAATTCTGGAAATTTAAAGTTAATTAACAGGAAGAGATAATTCAGATTAATATAATATATAAAAGGAAAGTAAATAAGGTAAAGCTATAAGATAATATTCTATCTAATAGATTTATATTTGAAAAAGACTTATTTTAGAAGGAAAAGAGATAGGAGGAAGTAAAAGGAGATCTTAAGAAAGACTTACTATTCTTAGATTATATTATCCTGAAGTTCTTAAAGATTAGAAAGGGATCTAGACTTTATAATAAGAGATTAGATAAAGTCTTATTTAAGATTAAGGATATTCTATTTAATATTAAAAAGGATATCTTCTTATAGATCCTTTTTAATAGGGAAGTAATTTTAACTTAGACCTTTAAGGAAAAAGGGGTATTAGATATGTAAATAGCTTCTTTATAAGTTATTAAGGTTATATTATATATAGTCTGGTAGGAAGGGAATATTTATATCTCTTATACTTTAAAGAAGAAAGTTATAGAGCTCTTAATAATAAGGATAAAGAGGGATATCTTAGAGAAAAGTTATATTATTTATTAGAATTATTAGATTCTTATCTCTAAGAAAGATAGTAATCTCAGGTTTATTAACTTAATAATAAAGTATAATACTTATATTATCAGGGATAGTATAATATCTTAAGAGACTAATAATTTCTCTATTAAGTTTAGGATATATAAAATCCTATTCTTACTAGACTTTTTCTTGGACTATAACTAAATTACCTTAGCTAAGGAAAGCTAAGATCTAATAACCTTTAATACCCTAATTAGATTATTAAGATTATATATACTATCTTAAGGAACTATAAATTCAATAGCCTAATTTATTAGAGTTATAATAAGGATACTATTTGATCTATTAGGTAATATAACCAGGGCCTTTATAAATAATATTACTATTAAGAGCTTAGAGACTAAGTATAATAGGGAGGAAGCTCTCTCTGGGATTAGAAGATTTATCCTAGAATATCTTATTAACCTAAATAAGGTTTTTATAAATATAGAGCTATTAGGATATATG
This sequence comes from Cylindrodendrum hubeiense, assembly GCA_014621425.1. Lineage (NCBI taxonomy): Eukaryota > Fungi > Ascomycota > Sordariomycetes > Hypocreales > Nectriaceae > Cylindrodendrum > Cylindrodendrum hubeiense. The sequence goes on along the minus strand of JAANBB010000561.1, from coordinate 14,052 downwards.
ATTTTAATTAAGAAGTCTATTTTCTATTAGAAAATAGCTATTATAATAGGTTATCTCTATAGAATAAATAGTTATAAGCCTAATAAGGTTAAAGTTATTAAGATTATTAAATAGGAAAGGTATTATAATTTAAAGTAAATTAGAGTCTTTCTAGGGATATCTAGCTATTATTATATCTAGGTTAGAGATTATACTTAGATAGCTAAATCCCTAATTATTCTTCTTAAGAAAAATATAGTCTAGGTATAGGGTGAAGACTAGTAGAAGGCTATAATTATTCTAAAGGATAAGATTATTAAGATTCCTATTCTAGTTATTATTAACCTTTTAAATAAAGATAAAGAGATTATTCTGATAATTAATACCTATTAGGAAAAATAGAGTACTATCTTAATATAAATCTATAATAGTAAGAGATACTTAATATAATTTGAATTTAGGACTTAGACTAAGACTAAATAATACTATAATATAATAAAGCTTGAATATAAAGGAGCTTTATATACTATTAGATATTTGTGAATATATCTATATAATATTTATTTTATCTTAGAAATAGACTTTAGGATTCTAATTAACCAGATTAATTATAAGGTAAATAATATTCTAGGGATAATAGTTATTAAATAAATTAGTTATCTATTGATTTTTAACTTTATAGTCAGATATATCCCTAATATTAAGAATAGAATTATAGACAGGCTTTTAGGGAAAGAGCTAGGAGAATTAGACTATTAGGACTAGGAAGTTAAAGAAGATATTAAGGAGGTTATTAATACCTATCTTAATACCCTTCTATTTAGTCTAGAAGGGGTTACTTTTAAAGAATATTATAAGGGTTAATAGCTTATACTAGCTAAATACTTAACCTTATTAAAAAGACCTTAAGGAATTACTTTTAAAGATTTTAAGAGACTAAGAGGGAAAGTAATACAATTCTTTATCTAGGAAGATAGGTTATAAAAGAGAGTAATTAAATTAGGAGATAACCTAGTCCTTATTATTAACTCTCAAGATCTTAAAAAATATCTAATAAAATCCTATTATATTAAAGAAGATTATAAAGGTTAAGAGATTATACTTAAATTACTTAACTTAAGATACTTTTAGAAGAGTATAAGATATAATTTAGAGATTATATTATAAATTTATTAAGTGTACTAAATATATAATATCTAGAGATCTTTAGAAGAGGGATATCTAACTATCCCTTAATATTTAATAATAAAGATCTATATAGACACTTAATATCTGCCTTTAGATTAAGGGATGAAGTTCCTTATTAAGGCTAGATATAATCTTATAAGATAGATAGAGATAATACCAGTTTCTAATCTTATAGTCTTCTATATTAGGAAGCTAATTAAGAGAATTCTCTATTATTATAGTATATTATTAAAGATAATTATAGATAATAGATTAGAATTAGAGAAAGGGATCCTAGAGGAACTTAAAGACCTAAATATTATAATTACTAAGATATTAGCCTATAATACTAAGGCTAATAGGCTTATTAAAGTTAGGTATATCTCTATAATAAATTATTTTAAGAAGCTTAGAGATTAAGATAAATAGATTAACCTAATAGACTTAATATTACTAGTAAATAGATTAGCTATTTAAGAGTCTTATAATATTTCCCTATTCTTCCTTTTATATAGATAGGAACTTATCCTTCTTTTAGAAGTGAAAGTCCTTACTTAGAGATTAATTAACTAAGATAATATCCTGATAAGGGATAATATTATAACCGCAAGGATTTAAGTCTTAGAAAGAAGGTATAAAGATATTAAGATTATAAGGGAAAGAATTACTAAATATAGGAGATCCCTAGTATAAAAGACTATAATATATAATACCTTTAAATTAAGGAAAGAGCTATTAAAGGAGGGAGATCTAGTCTTTTAATATAATATTAGGAATTAGAATAATCTATCTAATATAATAAAGCTTAAACCTAAATAGTAAGGATCTTATTAAATTATTAAGGTATTAGATAAGATTAAAGTCTATATCTTAGAGACCCTAAATAATATTCTGATTTCTAGTTCTAATTATAGGGACTAGTTTAAGGTATTTATTAAAGATAATTAAAAATAGTAGACTAGTCTAGATAACCCTGATATTCTAGGATAGTTAAATAGGGAGAAAACTTTAAGTATAAATAGAAAAGTATTTAATAATATACTTTAATATATTATAAAGCTAAGATTATAAAACCTAGACTAGGAAAATCCTAACTTAGATTATATCTAGTAATTATAATAAGAACCTAAACTAAGCTTTAAAATATATATCTTAGAGATATTCTAGGAGATCTAAGATTAGTATAGATTATTTAAAAGTATTTAATTAAATATTTAAGATATAATATTTATTAGGGATAGTAATATTATTATATAGGGAGATAATAAGGGAATAGTAAAGATTAGATTTTATAAGATAATAAGATAAATTATAAAATTATAAATAAATTATTAAAATTTTTAATCTAGATAATAATTAGCTATATCTTTATATATATAGGCTAGATATAGAGTTATATAAAAGATCTAAGGAGCTAGCTAAATAGAAAGAGTAAAGAAAGAAGTTATAAGATTATAAAGGGAAAGGATTACTAGAAAAAGATAAGGATAAAGTGATTAGAAGGATCTAAGAGTCTATTTCTTTAAGATTATTATTAACCCTAATAATAATAGACTAGAGAGATAAGGCCTAATATTTAGAAGATATAGTAATTAGATCTAAGGATCTGAGCAGAAATTAGAGAAGCCTACTAATAGATCTCTTAATTAGAAAAGCCTTTCTTATAATAGTGATAAGGCAATCACTAGGGAAACATCTAATAATCATAGAATAGTCAGGCAGAGTAAAGGTATATTCAAGATTGTAATAAGACTGAAGCTTACCCCACATCTCTTCAAGAAGCGAGGTATACCTTTTAAGATACTGAGTCAAAACTATTCTGACTGAGGTTCCTTACTAAGCCTTCTCGGCCTCATCCTTAAAACCTCTGTTATATTTCTATTTAGATAAATATTCTGAAATAATATAAGAATAAGAGATATAATTAAACTAGCTAATTATATAAGTCTCTATAGAATTGAAGTTAATAGTAGAGTTATTAAGAGGGTGATTTTGAGGGTTCTTATAAGAGGTCTAAGGGAGATATTTATAGAGATATTTCTAGTTATAATTAGATTAGTTATATTAAAAGTAATTAGTATACTAATTATCTATAAAGAATGGGATTAAGATATAAATAGGAAAAGAAATTAGGATCTGCTTATTAAAGTAAGTTATTATTAAAAGATAGTTATAAATATAATAGTAATATATAATCAGGTTAATAATACTAATAAAGGCTATAATCAGGGCCTTAAGATAATATAACTAGGTTAATAAAAATAAGAGAAAATACCCTCCTAGATAAGCCTATTTAATAAGAATATAGATAGGTTAAAGACTATAATTAGCTAATAACCTAATCCTAGTTTAAATAGAAATATCTTAAAAAGAAAGTTAATAAAGAAACTAGATAAGTATAGTAGAAGTCTTATTAGTAAAGGGAAGCTAAATATCTAACTCTATATATATTAAGTAATCAAGTTAATTAAAGGTCTAAAAGTTATAAAATTAAACTTAAAATATTTTAAAGATAATTACTAGAGGGATATAACTTTTTATTATATANNTATAATCTTANATAGANTATAACTTTTCNATNANTCTTATTANCTTAAAAATAATTATTAATATATANGAATTNTATTATATTTTCTCTTTATANCCCTTAATATTTAACCTATTATAATTAAAATAATCTTATNTCTANGAATAATTATTATAAATATNCTAATAATNANTCTTAGANCCCACCCCTAATTAATATCCCCCACNNNCCCCNAGATTAAATATANCTNANTACTAATAAANTAATATNAAATTAGATCTTANATCNNAAAGANAAANTTAAAGNCNAANTCCTAGTAATTAATTNATNNNTTAAAAGTACTATTATATANAGTATAATANTAANNTATTNAGTNTATTATATTAATTAAGTNTATTATACNCTTTAANTTATTATATTAANTATAATATTAATNTNNTAANNNTANTATNNNNTTTAANNTTATTAATTATAATTAATACTATCTTTCTATTTTATAATATTAAAGATAATAATACTATTAATAATCTCTTTATATTATACTTATAATAATTCTCTGATATTTCTAGACCTTATAGTTAATAAAGTATAAATAAGTTAACCTAGATAATATATAATAATCATGAAATCTATTTTAATACTAATCTTATTCTAATTTTATTATTTATTTATCAAGTAATAAGCTTAATCCTAGGTAAATACCTATACTTATTATTAACTCTTATATTTTATATATCTAGCTCTCTAATATCTCTAACATTATCTTAAGTAATAAAGGCTAAATTCTAATTTACTTTAAAACTTATATAATAAGTTATTAGAGAAGGTTAATATCTTATACTTAACCTCACTTATTAATATAAATAAATATATAAGTAATAGAAGAGATAGAGTTAGTTACTATTAAGCTCAGGGATTTATAATCCCCCTCTACTATACTCTCTATTTTAAGATTAATAATTAATATTAAGTCCTCTAGTAAGTATATTTCCTAGGTAATTACTAGAGGGATATAACTTTTTATTATATAAATATAATCTTATATAGGCATAACTTTTCCACCACTCTTATTAACTTAAAAATAATTATTAATATATAGGAATTCTATTATATTTCCTCTTTATATCCCTTAATATTTAACCTATTATAATTAAAATAATCTTACTTCTAGGAATAATTATTATAAATATTCTAATAGTCACTCTTAGAGCCCACCCCTGATCAGCATTCCCCACCCCCCTCTAGATTAAATATACCTTATTATTAATAAACTAATATCAAACTAGATCTTAAATCCCAAAGATAAAACTAAAGCCCAAGTCCTAGTAATTAATTAATCCCTTAGAAATATTATTATATAGAGTATAATACTAACCTACTAAGTCTATTATACTAATTGAGTTTATTATACCCTTTAAGTTATTATATTAAGTATAATACTAATCTATTAAGTCTATTATACCCTTTAAGTCTATTAATTATAGCTAATACTATCTCTCTATTTTATAATACTAGAGATAATAATATTATTAATAATCTCTTTATATTATACCCATAATAATTCTCTGATATCCCTAGACCTTATAGTTAATAAGGTATAAATAAGTTAACCTAGATAATATATAATAATTATAAAATCTATTTTAATATTAATTTTACTTTAGTTTTATTATTTACTTATTAAGTAATAAGCTTAATCTTAGGTAAATATTTATACTTATTATTAATTTCTATATCTTATATATCTAGCCCTCTAATATCTCTAATATTACCTTAAATAATAAAGGCTAAATTCTAATCTGTTCTAAAGTTTATATAATAGGTTATTAGAGAAGGTTAGTATCTTATACTTAACCTCACTTATTAATATAAATAGATATATAAGTAGTGGGAGAGATAGGGCTAGTTATTATTAAGTCTAGGGACCTATAATCCCCCTCCACTATACTCTCCACCTCGAGATTAATAATTAATATTAAGTCCTCTAGTAAGTATATTTCCTATATCTATATAATCCTTAATCTCCCCGGAACTAAAGCTAATACCTAACCTTCCTATTCTAGGTAATATTATCTTAGATATAGAGACTCTTTTTAAGATAGTTAATATCTTTATAAAGGAATATAGGTTTAGTATTATTTGGTGATATAAATATTAATATTAAAGCTAGAAAATCTAATATATATTTTAATATAATTAATTTGGATAATCACGGTCTATTAAAGGAATTAGATTATAATAGTGGAAATCTTAGAAATGTGACTATAAGTGATAGGTTATTGCTAAAATCCTTGAAGAGGGGAAATAATTCTTATAATAATATCTAAATATAGAATATAATAAATATAATTATAAGTCCAGTCTTATTTTATTAGCTTATCCTACCTATTAATAACTTACTTTACCTATTAGGATTACTCTTAAAGCTATAAGTTAACAGGTTAGTATATATATCTATAATATATAAGTAATTATTTAAGACTAATACCTAGATATTAGCTTTATTTAAAAGGATATTTATAATATTAAGATTATAATTAATTATAATAAGTTAAATAGGTATATTTCTATTATAATCCTAATCAAGCTTTTTGATAAGAGTGGAATCCCCTACTTGGTAAAGTAAGTAGATAATAAGTTAAATTAAGTTATTAGCTTAATATAGACCTTTCCCTATTATCTTTAAATATAAAAGTACTTTCTAGATATTATTAGCTTTAATAATATATATAATACTAACTAGTTTAAACTATCCTTCTTTTAAGTAATTGGACAGATATATTTAGGGATAGTCTTTAATATAGTATTTAGCTTAATTAATAATAAGAGATAGAAAGGATTCTAATTCCTTATAGAGGGGATTTAATAGTTAATTAATAAATAATCTATTAAAGACCTAACTATTATTATCATAGATTTCAATAAGTTAATAAAGGTAATCTTAGATAATTAGTTTTCTATATTATAATAGTAATTATGTATTTACTATATTAATTCTAATATTCTTCTTAAATTAAAGTAGAAATAGCTTAAGCTATCTAAGCCTACTAGTAGCTCAGATAATAATAATCTTAATAAATCCCCTTAATATTATACCTAACTTAACTTAATTAATTAAATATTAGTTAATAGCTTAATAATTAATAAGATTCCTTATATTTATTGAGGTATCTTTTAAATATAGAAGGTTATATTATTTACTAATAATAAGGTAACTTATAAGAAAGCTTGGAGAATACTATATAAGGAGTTTTATAATTAATAATTAATCTTATATTATTTATATAGTATTTATATACCTGTGAGAACTTAATAGGCTCACTATTTTATTAAGATATACTATAACTTTAATATTCATGTTATATCTAGTATAGAAGTAAGTAATAATAATATTAAAAGCTATTTACTAAATAGTATAAGTAATCTCTTTTACCTTATTAAGATAATATAAGATATAATAAAGGATTAAGAGTATAATTTCTTGGATAAGTATATAATAGATAAGGTACTTATAGTATATAATCTCTCTAGATTAAACTTAGAATACCTAGGTAAACTATAAATAATAATCTCTTTAAAGGGCCTGGCCTTAATATAAGGATAATATTATATCACATATAAGGTAATATTAACTAGAAAGAATCCCTTTCTAATTTTTCTATAAGATTATAATAGTAAGTGTTCTATCTTAATAGAACTTAATATCCTATACTCTTATATAATTTATAAGAAATTAGATTTAGATCTATAGTTTATAAAGTGAGATATCTATTCATATTAGTGATTTTAAGAATTATTATTATAAGATTTATATTACTATATCCTTAACCTAAAGATTACTTTAATACTATATAATTGCCTAAAAAATATATTATAAACTATATCCTCTAATTTAGCTATTAAGATTAGTAGTTAATCCTAGGCTATTAGTACTTAATTAGTTATTATTATATTAATAAGTTAAGTAATAAAGTATAAGTGGGAGAGACTAATAGGAAGTCAAAATTAATTAATATTAGTAAGGATTAAATAGGAGATAAGCTAGTAAGTTAGATTAATTATATAAGTGATCTATAATTAATTAGCTATACTTAGTCCTAGATAACTTACTAGAATATAAACTATTAGGTAAAAATTATAATCTAGTATTTATAGAATAAGAAATTAATAGGAACTAATAAGTAATAATAGAGAATAATATAAGATAGAAATAATAGGATTTTAATTACTTATAATTAGAATATAAATTTAAATTCTAAGAATTGAAATTATACTATTATAGTTAATTATATATTAGGTTATCTTAGTAATATCATGATAGTATTATCAGATTATCTTAGTGATATCGTGATAATACTATTAGGTTATCTTAATAATATTATGATAATACTATTAGATTATCTTAATAATATCATAATAGTACTATTGAATTATATTGATTTAAGGTAACCTAATAGTACTATTATGATATAATTAAGATAATCTGGTAATATTATCATAATATAGTATAATTCTGATTACTTATAGTTAAGCTAAGAATTTAAATATAAGAGATTGAAATTATATTATCTTAATATAATAGTAGCGGAATGTTGTAGTTATGGATTTAATATGGGTATAATAGCTGTTAGTTAAGCTAGCTTTACTGTCTTTGATTGTGTGTATATATGGAGACCTTTTTTTTTGAGCTAATAAGGATTGTAGAAAAAGTTATGTCTGTGTAAGATTATGCCCGCGTAGTAAAAAGTCATGTTCCTCTAGTAATTGCCATTTCCTATATCTATATAATTCTCAGTTTCCCTGAAACTAGAGTTAATATCTAATTTTCCTATTTTAGGTAATATTACTCTGAATATAGAGACTCTCTTTAAGATAGTTAATACCTTTATAAAGGAGTATAAATTTGATATTATTTAGTAATATAGATATTAATATTAAGGCTAGAAGATCTAATATATATTTTAGTATAATCAATTTAGACAATCACAACCTACTAAAAGAGTTAGATTATAATAGTAGAAGTCTCGGAAATATAATTATAAATAGTAGGTTATTATTAAAGCCCTTAAAGAGGGGAAATAGTTCTTATAATAATACCTAAATATAGAATATAATAAATATAATTATAGGCCTAGTCTTACTCTATTAACTTATCTTATCTATTAATAACTTATTTTACCTATTAGGACTATTCTCAAGATTATAAGTTAATAGGTTAGTATATATATTTGTAATATATAAGTAATTATTTAAGATTAATACCTAAATACTAGCTTTATTTAAAAGGATATCTATAATATTAGGATTATAATTAATTGTGATAAGTTAAATGGGTATATCTCTGTTATAGTTCTAATTAAGCTTTTTAATGAGAGTGGAATCCCTTACTTAATAAAGTGGGTAGATAATAAGTTAAATTAAGTTATTAACTTAATATAGACCTTTCCTTATTATCTTCAAATATAGAAGTGCTTTTTAGATATTATTAACTTTAATAATATATATAATATTAACCAGTTTAAGCTATCCCTCTTCTAAGTAACTGGATAGATATGTTTAGGGATAGTCTTTAATATAATATTTAGCTTAATTAATAATAAGAGATAAGAAGGATTCTAATTTTTTATAGAGGGAATTTAATAGTTAATTGATAAATAATCTATTAAAGACCTAACTATTATTATTATAGATTTTAATAAGTTAATAAAGATAGTCTTAAATAATTAATTTCCTATATTATAATAATAGTTATATATCTATTATATTAATTTTAATATCCTTCTTAAATTAAAGTAAAAATAGCTTAAGTTATCTAAGCTTATTAGTAGTTTAGATAGTAGTNATNTTNATAAATNCCCTTAATATTATANNTAACTTANTCTANTTAANTAAATATTAATTAATANNTTAATAANTAATAAGATTCNTTATANTTATTNAGNTATNTTTTANATATAGAAGATTATNNTNTTTACTAATAATAAGNTAANNTATAANAAANNTTAGAGAATATTATATAAGGANTTTTATAATTAATAANTAATNTTATATTATTTATATANTANNTATATANNTATAAGAGNTTAATANNCTTANTATTTTATTAAGNTATANTATAANTTTAGTATTTATATTATATTTAATATAGAAGTAATTTATTAAAGTTTAGTATAATAATACTATTATAATTAAGTAGGTCTAGAGCTAGAAGCTCTTATATTTAGCTCTATTTATTAAAGGTAATATAAGTCTATATTACTCTAATTATAATAAAACTAGTCTTAAGAATAGGATTAAAATACTAATATTTTAGATTAGTTTATTATTAAGTATTATAATAATAGTTAAAGATAATAAGTATATAATATATAAATATTAAGAAAGAATAGAATAAGGTCTTTTCCTAGGGAATTAGTTTTTTACCTTATATAGATAACATACATAATAAGCATATAAGCCAGATAAGTATATAAGCCACTTTTCTCAGCCCTTTAGATAAGATTCAAGATAAAAACATAATAAAATATCTGATCAATTAAAACTAAGTGCTATACTCTTTCCTAGATGTCTTAATAATAACCTGATAGGTTCTTGTATTATGACCGGTCTTTCCGTAAGTTCTACAGTGCCTTTTCTTTGGTCGTGCTGATCTTCCTTAACTATTACTTTGCGATAATTTAGCCTTTATCTATATATTAATATCTATCTGATTAATTGTTTCCCTTCCTTTATTTAAAGTTATCTTCCCTCTATTCTATAGGTGGGTTCTTTTTGTTTTATATTATTTATTAAGAATCTTATTTACCTGTTAAAGGATCTGGTTCTTAGACTTTAATAATACTATTTAATATATTATTATCTTTATTCCCTTAAAAAATAATTTAAGTATTTTAAGGATAAATATTAGAAAGCTATTTTAATATCTTTTAATTTATCTTTTAAGATATTTAGACTAAGAGCTAGTCTTAAAGATAATCTTTAAGGTCTTTAAAACCTAAGGATTAGGGAGATTAGTCTCCTCCTTAATAGGTATTAGAGTTTATAGTTATATATTAAGTTTTAAGAGTATATTTTTAGAGTTAAGAGGAATAAGTCTAATTCCTCTAAAATCTCCCTTAATATTATTTTCTATTATTATAGTTTTATAGATAATATAAAAAGCTAGAAAGAAATTAATCTTAGAAATATAATTAATAGAATATTTAATTAGATATTCTATTTATTAATTATAAGTTATTTTAAGTAGTCTAAAATACTTAATATTAAGAGACTAGAATAGATAAGATAAATAAGATTATATATAAAATATAATAATATTATTTTCCTTATAATAAATCTTAAAATTAGTTAAATAGTGGCTTTTATATCTATTAAGGATTAGAAGATAATAATAACTATTTAATTAAGTCTTTATATATTACTTAAAATATTTAATCTATTTAAAATCTATCTTATTATTAGTCTAGTTATTTTTAATTATAATAATAGCCTAATTATCTAAAAGATTATTTTCTTAATATTAGCTAATAAGATAATATTAGCTTATAATTATAATAAATAGCTAGATTATCTAACCTTTTATATTAATAGCCTAAATAACTATAACCTATTTTTAGTTTCTAGACTAGACTAATTTTAGGTTTCTATACCTTTTTATACCTATAATAACTATTCCACTTATAATTAGACCTATTATAAAACTAATCTTATTAAAATTATAAATATTAACTAGGATAATATTATATTTTATAATTATATTCTCTATAAACTTAAATTAATTATAAATAATAATTAGATCTTCATATTTAGCTCTCTAATAATTATATTTATAAAAAAAACATATCTTAAACTCTAGATATTATCTAATAAAGTTAGAAATCTAATACTTACTAATAAATAATATATTATAATTAGCAAATAGTTAATTAGCTATTTCTTTAATATTATATAATTATAGAAGAAATCCTTATAAATCTAAGTTAAGGATAAATTAAATAATAATCTATTCTTCTAGATTAGATAGTCTCTGCAATTTAAGGATAAAATCGTATTAAGACTATATACCTTTCTAATAGTAATATAAGGTATTATAATTAGTATTATAGAGATATATAGTGCTCTGGATATTTAGTTTTGGGTTATTTTGAAGGACTTGAAGGGTAAGAAGGATATTTATTTCTTTATTTAATTAAGATATATTTAGTAGTTGAGAATTAATTGATTAAATAGAAGAAAGAGAGAATAAGTGATTTTTAGCTTATATACTTGTCTAGCTTATATACTTATTATATATGTTAAGTATAGAGATATTATATATTTAGTTAAATATGTAGGTTAGAATATACTAAATAAATAAATATTATTTATAAAGATAATAAATTTCTTTTTTTTAAAGAAAATAGATAATTTTATATAATATATCTCTAAATAATATTTAAATGTCTATATAAAATTTAATTTTATATAAAACCCTTTAAATATATATTTTATTCTATTTAAATCTTTTTTTAAGGTTTCTTTCTATTTATTAATATCCTATTAATAAATACAAAGAACATTAAAATAATAATTAAATAAAAAGAACTTAAAATCTCTATGGAGATTTAAGTTTTTCTAGGATTTTATAGTTTTTATTATAGATTTATCTATAGATATTTAGATATTAAAATCTTTCTAAATATTCTTTTAAAAGAAATTAAAAATAGAAAGAAATTAAAATATATTAAGTTAAATAAAGCTAAAAAGAGAATATTTTTCTACTTATTATAATTATTTTAAGAGATTCTATTCTTAAGATAATTCTTTTTTAATCTATCTAAAGATTAATATCTGTAAATTTATAATAATAATAAAGTTATTTTTATTAAATAAGTAAAATTAATATCATTCTATAATATTTAAATTTTATAAGTTTATTAATATAGAGTTAAATTATAAAACTCTAGATTATAAAGTAATAATATTTATTAAATCTTTTATATATTAATAATATTTTCTTAAAGAAATTCTCTTTTCTATTAAAATTCTATATAATTATTAAAATCTATAAAGTTTTTTAAAGATTTTTAAGTTTAATAATAAATAAATATAATAATATATTTATTTATTATTATATAGTTTATTATTAAATATAAATTAATTCTTTAATTTAATAGATAGTTTATTAAGATATCTAGAATTTATAAATGAGGAATCTCTAAATATTGATTTATTAAATTAACTAAGATATTAATTAATTAAAATAGAAATAATCTAATTCTAGAATAAATTGAANAAATAATTAAATATAATATTATATAAAAAAGGAAATCTTTTTATTTTAGAATTTAATAGTTCAGTTTTATAGAAACTAAATATAAATTATCTAGAATAAGTATATAATATATTAAATGTTAAATACTAAATTCAATAAATCTATAAGAAGATTAATTATGAATAATTTATTTTATAAATTATAATTAAAAAGATTATATTTAGAGAATATATTTATAGCGATAAAATGGTATAATTTATTATTATATTAATTAAATCCTTCTAAAAGAAAAAATTTAAAATATTAAAATAAATAAATATAGACATTTATATAGTGTTTTAAGAAAGAAACAGAATTATAATTTTAACTAGTAATTTTTAGTTAGTAATTAGTGACTAACTAAAATCAAGTACTAATTACTAACTAATTACTAAAACCTTTAATAATAGTCAGAGCTAATACGGAATCTACCAATCTAGCATAAAGAAAAAAAGAACCGTCCAGGATCACTAGAAAAATAGCAAAGTGAACCTTCTCTATTACTATATAATTAAATATAGAAAGAAGGATAACCTTCAAGATTTCCAGAGATTTCCCAGAATATTATATACTCAGGAAATCTCCGGGAAATCCAAGGGAAATCCTCTGTTAATCCTCGGAAAGGCTCAGGAAATGGGATTAGCTTTCCCAAGGAAATCCCTGGGATTTCCCTAGAATTACTTTTCCCATGTTCCAGGAAATCCCGCGGAAATCCAGGAGCTGTCCGGAGCGTGTCTTAGGATTTCTGGCTGATTTCTTTTTCCAATCCTTGGAAATATCCCTGGGCATTTCCTCTGGCTAGCCCAGACTGTTATAATATAGTGAGGTATACTATCAAGGATAATATTGATATTCTATTATTACCGGATTCTATAATAAGAGCTCTTATAAACTAATTTAATTTTAATAATTAGTTAGTAATTAATTAGTAATTAGTTAGTAATTAGTTAGTAATTTAATAATTAAATTCTTAAAATATATAAAGTATTTAAAAATATATTATATTTAAGTTAAATTTTTGGAAAATAGTATAAAGTCTCCTTATTTATATAATATATAATATATATTTTATTAATAATACTAGAAT
>JAANBB010000560.1:0-22773 GCA_014621425.1 Cylindrodendrum hubeiense | reverse complement strand
ATATGCTCCCTTCTCAATAAAAGTCCTAGCTAGGGCTTCATAACCCCCCCACGAGGCCTGATAGAGTGGTGTGCAGCCCCCTCTATCCCTTGTATTAACATTGGCTCCCTTCTCAATAAGAAGCCTAGCTATAGCTTCATAGCCCTTCTCTGAGGCCCAATAGAGTGGTGTGCGGCCGTAGCTATCACTTGCATTGGTGTATGCTCCCTTCTCAATGAGAAGTCTAGCCGTAGCTTTGTGACCATTCTCTAAGGCCCGTGAGAGTGGCTGTCGGCCGCCCCTATCCGTCTCTGTGACGGTTACTCTATTCTGGAGAAGCAGCTCAACCATACCTATTCGACCATTCTGAGCAGCCCAAGATAGCGGGGTTCGATTTTTATATTCCGTTAAGTCTTTCCTACACGTGAGACCCTCTGCAATATCTACCCCATTGTAGAGGCTTGAGGGTAGATTCAGAAGAGCAGCAACTGCACGTTTGTGACCGTTGGCCAAAGCAGCAAATAATGGATACCTGTATCTCTCCCTTGGAATATATGTGCACGGTTCCTCCGGCCTTGTGCGGATGAGCTCCGCGAATCCTTTGTCTGCAAGAATGTAGATTAGACTTGCATCGGTGGTGTATTGGCGAGCCTTGTATCGTTCAAACTGATTGATAATAGTAATCCAATCTGAAGTGGAGTACTTGGTTAAAAACCCATCCTGAGGAATCGCACTTGCCGCAACGTCGGCGTGATAGAGCACATGACAGCTGGCATACTCTAAAAAGGGGAATTGCTCTAGGACATCTCCTTGTTCGTCGTGGTTTTCCAGAGCAGTGCGCGCTAAGTGATTGTCTATGTAGGTGCCGCAACATTGCTTGAGCCTCTCGTGACTAGGAATCTCCCAGTCAAATCCAAGATCAGGCCAAAGCTCATGGAGACCCTTGTCCTTGATGAGGAAGTCCCGGACGGACTCATGGATGAATTGAACTACTGGCTGCTGCTTAGACTTCGTGATCTCCGCTAGCCCTTTTGAGGAGCTGATAACACATCTCTCAACGCAGCTACTAGCATCCGGGCCAGTGATAGTTGGAATATCCGAATCGGCCAGACCCTTAAGTGATAGCCCAGACCAGAGGGCATGGTAAAACTCTTGAGGTTGCAAAGGCCGTTTTGAGTAAAGGATCCAGAGGATACAAAGCAGCAGGTCTTCCATATTCTCATTGTCGCGCCTCAGAATGTCTTTGAATAGTTCGCTGAGGCCGCTTGGGATTTCTGTTAGTCTCTTTTGCAGAGCCAGTCGACCCCGTCGATATTCCTTATTCAGAATTTCAATAACAAGGACAACCCACAGGAAAACACCTGCAGCCTTCTCAAGGATCTGGGGCTGTAGCTCTCCGAGAAGTGTACGATCGTCGATTCGAAGGCGGCTTTCAACATAATCTTCCAAGTCTCGAGTGTGGCCTGGCTGATCTTCCAGTGTCAGTCGGATCCCCTGTCGTAACACAATGTAGGGATAATGTCGACTAGAGAAGCAAATTCGGAGCAGAGTGCCTTTTTTAGATTGCTCTACCAGCTCCTCGAAGTATTGAACCATTTCTACAACCTGCTGTTCATCACACTCATCGAGAGCGTCGATAAAACAGGTAAACGAGCGCTGCCCAAGAGCGGAAACCGCATTATGAAAAAGATCCTTGAGAATGCTTAAAGGAATGCAGTTATCCTGAATTCCAGGAATAAGGTCCGGGTCATCTAAAACTGCCTGGAGATCGGGGTACTGTTTGAGCAGTTGACACAGTAATGATCGATACATGCCTAAGACAGACTTTTCCAAGCTGTCACCCCGAGCATTGAAGAAAAAGCAAGCAGTGACAGCACACTGGGGGCGGTCTTTTTTACGCATGCTCGAGTATATGAACTTCATGATAGTAGATTTACCAGCGCCTGGTTTGCCGCTCATCCACAAAAAGCCATGATGCAGTTCTAGTTGTCCAGGGTCAAGCCATGTTTGATAGTCAGGGTGATTGAGGAACCATGTGCATGTTCTGAAATGAGGGAGTTTGATCGTTGCTTTGCGAGCATCGATTTGATCAAACTTGAGAGAATTCAATAAGCGTCCTCGGTGATCGTTTGATAAGTCTCGACCTAAGCACCTGATATTAGCCATGGTGACCGAAATTCGACGCCACTGACCAACTTACTAGGGTGTACATCTGCTTGGTGTTGGATACCATCATTCCCTGTGTCACCGTACTGATGTCTCTGAACACTTGGCCAGCTCGCGGATCCCGCCAGCCTGCCAGGATTAGACATGTGGGTAGCGTTTGCGCGTGATTGGGCTATAGGGAGTGCCAATAGTAGTTCTCTGGCGTATGCAGCGGCAGTCGCGGCTGCGTACCTCTGCCATTCTTTGTTTTTGTGAGAATCCGAGTAATCGCAGATTCCCCGAATTGGGAGACAAGGCAGAATATCCATCAGGCCAGCAGCTTCCATTTCAAAACACATAACATCCAGCTGCTTAGCAATATCATCCCGGGCAGTCCCACTTCTCATGACTTGGTTCCCCGAGGCGATGGCACCGTAATGTATCAGCGGATCATTCGATACCCGCCTTCCCCGTGGAAGCAACCTTGAATAGTCGCAGCCGTCACAGCCAGGTGTTGACGATGCATGATCATACGAGGCATAGAAGAGGTGATCCGGTAAACTCGGTCGGCTGTACTCGGTTAATCCCTCCAATTTCTCCCGCAGGATGGATGGGATTCGACTCGGCTCCCGCTCATGTGTTGAGCGCAAAGTAGACACAAGCGTGCCAAGCTGATTTTGAAGAATCCTTGGAATTGCTGTCCTCCGGATCTGGCCGTCCTCGACGATCTTCCCCAGATCACACTGCATCACCCTCGTTCCAACAACGATGTCGCCCAGACGTAAATCAGCCATGATCGGCACTCCGCCCCCGATCCCCACCATCAAGCCTAGGCGAATCGAGGGAAAGGTCCGTACCAAATGCGTTAACACGTTCGCCGCGTTATTTGTTCCGTACTGTGCTGCTGGCAAGCACGCGATGACGATATTATGGTCCTTAATACTACCAAGTGTGTACGTGTTACTATCGTTCGGATCTCTTCGCAGGTCTTCGTGAGGCTCGTCTAGCATGGCACGGGCTGCTGCCAACTCCATATGTAGTGCACAAATCCAGGCGATAGTGTAATCATCGTGCGAGCGTGAAGCGGCTTGTGGCTCGTGGGTAGTATTGTCCAGGTCGTTGTGGAAAGTCCTCTGCCGTTTTGTTGGGAAAGAGGAGCTTGTTTCGGCATCGTCATCGTGCTGACGTCGTTTGCTATTCGTCTCCATCCTGAAAGCCACCGACAGGTGATGGTCGGTAGATGGGTATAATACCCGTCGGCAGATTCATATATCACAGATAGATGAAAGTAAAGGCGTTTGGTTGAGTGTGATTGTCGTAAAGCGTTTTACGGCTGATTCGTGCTTCGACACGGAAGATGGAGAAGGCACGAGGCAAATTGAGAAAGCATCAGGCTGCGATGAATCAATTCTGGTGCTAGCACGTGCACTGCCACAACAGTTGACGCTGCCACCACCAACAGGCGAAAAAGAAAGCCTGTCAGGCTGTGGTAGAGAGGCTTACTGCAGCTCGACTACCGACGGCACATCCATTGGAGGCGGATGGGGCCGAGCTAGACACCAAGCCGTCCCGCATAAACCGACTGCCTATCTTTCCTGCTGCTCAGCCTCGTCGAGGTAGGTGAATCGATGTAGAAACTGGCTTGGAACCTGTGACAAATCGAGAAGATGGCTGCCAATCCTTCTTGCCCAATATATGATGCTGGACGAGCTACATAATAATAAATAAATACTCAGAGAAAAATAAATACTTAGAGGATAAATAAATGCTTATAGCATAATTAAATACTAAGATAATAAATAAATACTCACAGAATAAATAGATAATAAGAGCATAAATAAATACTAAGAGAATAAATGTTAGTATTTATAGACATTCCTGAATCAATACACATATATATATTTATCACGTATTTCATTTGAGAAGTGACGTTGCAAATAATAACTGGCTATTATTGTAGATATTCTACGTGCAAATAGCAGCACTCTCAATATAGCTGTCCAAAATCATAACTGATTCCTCCTGTCGGTCGGGATATCTGCTCAGATAAATACGAAACCCCAGAACTCCGTGAAGCATCCCATTTATCATTTCCATGCAAACCATTTCTTCTTATCACCCTCCTGACTCTTCTTCCACTCTGTTTCTTGTTGTGCCATCCAAGCCTGCATCTCCATACACTTCCTCTCCATTTGATCATCTGTCAGGTAGCCCCGTCCACCATCTGGGGCCGTGTCCTTGTCGCCCGATCCGCTATATGACCCCGCAACAACACCAAGAATCGTGCAGAGCCCTTCGGTCTTGTCCATCAGCCAGGTTCCGTAGCGGAGACCGTCGCGCCAGTGTGGAGGCAGTGCCTTGAAGCCGAGGAATGAACCGACAAGGGCACCGGCAAAGCAGGCGTTGGTGTCGGCGTCGCCGCCTTCCATGATGAGATCGGTAATGAGAGGCTCAAATGTCATGAGTTGTGACCGAAGCCCCTTTGTCGACTCCACCCGACGCATAGCCTGGCGCAGAAGCAGAATACCAGAGCCAAAGGTCTTGTAGACATACCCAATCTTGTAGCTCTCGTCCAGCTGAAGATCCGCCAGTGTCTTTGCTGTGGTATAGGTCTTGAGCTCCTCCACATCCAGCCGAGGCTCGTCTTTTCGCGCGGGGTCTTCCAATTCCTTTTCCTGGCGGGCTGCATACCAGGCGATGGCGGTCTCGATCATTTCGTCGACATGAGTCTCATTGAGAACCTCTCCGCGCACGATGCCGCGCACAAGGGCTGTACCAATCACGCAGGCGATGACGCATCTTGGGTCGACATGCGTGACGACTGAGTAGCTGGCCGCTACCTCAAAGGTCTCCTCCACCGACTTATTCAGACACATGAGTCCGATAGGGTGCGTCCGCATAAGACTCCCATTTGGCGCGGCATTGTAGTTGTGTTTTGTCCAATGTTCTCGAGCCTTGGCCTCAGGGCCTTCCAGGTAATCTTTACTCCGCACGATGGCGCCAACTGTTCGCCCGAGACCAAGAGGCAGAGTGTCGAGAGCGCGAAGTCCCATGCGCACCCAGATTGACAGTCGGGAGGCAAAATCCTGGGGGCTCATCTCCTTTCCATCGCTGTGGAGGTATGAGAGCAAGATCAGCATGGCATGGTCTGTGTCGTCAGTCCATTCGCCAGGACGGTGGAAGTCTCGGTGGCGGTCGCGCCGAAATGGGGTTGCCTTCTCCGAGGGGAGCAGAGTGAAGGACCGGGTCGGGTATGCTTTGGCAGAGAGATCGGCATTGAGGAACTCGGTGTAGAGGCCAATTGCATCGCCGAGAGCCGAGCCAAACAGGCATCCCGCGACGCGATCATGGAGAGCGGCCTGCGCCAGGGCCATGGCGGCCTCTTGGGATACTGGTAAGGTAGACATGCTGGGTGTGTCTTCGTGGGTGTCGTGTCGTTGATGTGGGGATTGAGACTCTGTGCTTCCTTCTTCTGGCCCTTGGAAGCTGCGTGTGTCTCTGTCGTTGAGGTGTTGAGAACAAAATGACTGAGTCCTCGAGGGAGAAAACTACATCTTTAAGCGTTTCGGAATCGAGACCATCGCAAGGCACCCGTCGATTCAGCTCCCAGCCAATTGAGGCTGAAGTCGCGCTAAGATGGCATGGTGGTGGCAGTGGGGCGCCACAAACCATGCTGGCCAAGGGCGAATCCCGGAATGTCGGTGCCTAGGCAACTCGGGAATCGCGTCGGTCGAGCTGAAGCATTTAGTCACTAGCTAACGGACGCAGTCGTTAATAACTGGTGCAATTATCGTGTGTTGTTCAAACCGTACTGTTTTTGACGGCTACCTAAACACAGAGGCACGCAGCTAAATTTAGGTTTCTCGAGGCCTCCCCCTCACTCCACAATTCATCACGCTTCGCATGTTGTGTGATAGCTCAATCGTTTCAAGCCAAGGCGCGCCAAGACGACCTAACAGAGCGCCGGATATCCACGTCTTCTCAACCTCGGACCTCCAAAATGACACTCCAGACCATAGGCCACCTGTAATATAGCTCGCTAGATGAAGTTCACGGAAGGAAAACACAAGCATGACAATGCGCATCACCGATTAGTGCTCTACAGTCCATCCACGTAGTTAACGTGGCTCAGCGAATATAACATGGATACAGAAACCATGGGTCATTGCGAATGACAACCCTGTTAGAAATGGAATCCTGGTTAGCAAGTGTCTCTCACCATCAATGTTGCAAATTCTGTTTTGTCCTGTTGATTGGAGAATAGTTGTTAATTGCTCCAGGGATTTTGAGAGAGAGAATTGTGCTGCGGCCGTTATTTAAACCAAGAGGTAGCGTATACAAAGCTCGGGTTGGCAAATGGTGCTGTATTGCGATGCGGTCCTGGGCGCGCGCGAGCGTGGTAGGGAATATGTGTTGAGAAGTCGGACCGTGGGGAGAGACATTGGTTGGACTTGGTGATTCTAGTTTAAAACTCCTTGGCTTTTACATGCCATTTAAAACGGGGTACACACAAATATTTGGGTTGGCAAACGCTTCAGCTTGAATACCAGGTGGCACAACTTGGTCGGCCATCACGAATGCTCATTGTGAGTGGTTGCCATCCTGCGATGGCAGGTAATTTTCATCCCATTGATTTATGCCAACCAACCAAACATACCTAGGTAGGGTATTTATACCCTACCATATTTCACGAGTAACTCACACTCCCACGATTTTGCGGCATCTCAAAGAAACAAAAAACCACAGGTGTTTCCGTCACCACCGCCACCTTCATCGCCACCTCCACCACCACCACCACAACGGTTACCATAGCGAGTTCATTGAGCATGCAAGCACTCGTACGCAACAAGACTACGGCCGGACAGGCTATCGCTCTTGAGGATGGAAACAGCCATCCCCTCCGGGCTGGACTGCACACAAGCAGGTATTTTGAGATTCTGAAAACGCGTCGCCAGCTTCCAGTTTCTGGATCACGTCAGTCCTTTCTGGACGTGTATCACCAGAATCAAGTAAGTACCTTCCTTCTTTTCTTCTCCAACCATTTTGGTGCAAGCATGCTGATCCTCAGCAGGTAGTTGTGTTGTCTGGTGACACCGGGTCGGGAAAGTCTACCCAAATCCCACAGTTCGTCTTCTTCGATGAATACGCTAGCGGAAAGGTCATCGCGTGTACCCAGCCACGAAGGCTAGCAGTGACCACGGTAGCACGACGTGTTGCTACCGAGATGGATGTACCTTTGGGCCAAGAGGTGGGTTACAGTATCCGGTTCGATAATGTCACCAGCGATAAGACCCGGCTCAAGTACATGACCGACGGCTTGCTTCTGCGAGAGGCTATGGAAGACGGCAACTTTTCTTCATACGTATGTTACTACGCTTTTCTAAATTACACTGAAAGTGCTGATTACCATAACAGAGCTGCATTATTATTGACGAGGCCCATGAGCGAACTATTTCCACGGACATCCTCATGGCTCTGCTCAAAAAAGCTGTTGCCTCCCGATCTGACTTGAAGGTCATAATCATGTCAGCTACCCTTGACGCTGGAACTTTCACGAATTACTTTGCCAGTTCGTCCACCTTTCGGGTGCATGGAGGGTCTCACCCTGTCGAAATTATGTACCTTTCGGGGGCGACCCCCGATTATTTTCTTTTGTCTCTACATTTCGTCAAGCACATTCACGAGAACCATGAGGCTGGCGACATCCTCCTTTTCCTTACATCTGTCAAGGAAGTAGAGGAGGCGTGTTCGATGCTTCGAACGGCCATAGAAGATATGGAGGTCATGTCTCTCTACGCCTCCCTCCCGCCGTCTGAGCAAGACAAGGTGTTTTGCCAATCATCTATGCGGAAGTGTGTTGTGACCACAAACATCGCCGAAACCAGTTTGACGATTGATGGAGTTGCCTATGTCATCGGTATGTCATCCTTTCTAATCCAACATGTCTATTTTCAGGAGCATGGATGCTTCTTGGACATAGTCAAGAAGCTTAGGTCTCCAGGCCCTTGAGTAGAGGTAACTGACCAGGAAAAAGATCCAGGTGTTTGCAAGCAGTCTGGCTACAACCCGCGTGCTAGTCTGAAAACTCTCCTCACCGCGCCCATTTCAAAGGCCTCGGCCCGACAGCGAGCTGGTCGAGCTGGCCGCACCCGACCAGGTGTCTGTTACCGACTCTACGATGAAGACACTTTCGACAACGTATTCCTCCCGCCTGCTCCCCCGGGGATACTCGAGAATGAAATCACATCTGAGATCTTGATGCTCAAAAACATGGGCTACAATGCCGTCGGCAGGTTTGACTTTGTCACTCCACCCCACCCCGAGGTATACTTACGTGGTCTGGAGGATTTGAGGGCCCTGTGAGTATTTGATAAAACCGACGAGTACATAAACTAATTTGAAACCCAGCGATTACCTAGATGATAACGGTGCGATTACCCAAAGTGGCCGAATGGCGTCCAAGCTACCAGTTCATCCAGCTTGGTACAAGGCGATTTATGAAGCACACAAACTTGGCTGTAGCGATGAAATGGTCGGCATTGCTGCCCTCGCAAGCACACAGAATTCCATATTTTGGCGCCCACATAGGGCACGATATCTTGCTGACATCGCGCGAGGGCGATTTGCCAACCCCCTTTCGGATCATATAACCCATCTCAACGCGCTGCACGCATATGTCGGAATGGAGCTTGAGGGGGGAATTAATGCAGAGCAGTGGTGCTTTGACCCTTTTCTTAGTTACCGTGTGCTGAAAGAGGTTGTCGAGATCCGGAAGCAACTCAAGGGCGTTGTCCAAACGCTGTTCAATGAACCGCTTAAGGCATCGGATTTCGGTGCGGCGAACTACGACATCAACATTCGGAAGGCTCTGGCACGGAGCTTCTTCTACCACTCAGCGCTACATTGCGAAACGAGAGGTGATGATGTCTACACAACTGTGCACGACAACCACCCGGCTGGCATTCACCCCGACAGCTCTCTTGTTGGAATCAACCATGAGTGGATCATCTACGACAGGTTCATCTATACAGGCAAGCAGTACATGCAAATAGTAACTGCAATCGACCCCGAATGGATTGTTGTGAGTATTTGTTACTTTGCCTTTAATCGCAGCGATTAACGCCATTTAGGATCTTGAGCACTTCCAGGACGACAGACTGTCGCGGAAGCGCAACGGAGAACTCAGACAGCCCAAGGTCAAAGCCTCTCTCGACAAGGCTCGAGCTGCGAGACAACAGTCTACCACCTAGACTACGCCAAGGCTGATGATCCTTCTGATGTCATTCTTATTGGAAGAATTACAGACGCGAGCAATTCTTTTTTCAGCATGAATTCACACGGCATGGGTCATATTATTGGAAGAATTACAGGCGTGAGCCTTTTTTTCTGCGCGAATTCGTGTGGCATGGGCTATCTGAATTTCCGTGCTAGCATTGATTGCATTTTTGGGAGACATGGCAGTTAAAGAATTCCGAAGGTGCGGAAGGTTGAGGTTCATAGCTATTATACTCCAACCCATGGACAGTAAATCGTGCTGTTTTCTTAACATTTGCGCACGATAAGTAGTATCAAAATGAAGCTTGCACCCATTTTCTACTCTTTTTGAGTTGCGCGGAAAGAGTTGCGATCATTGCCCTCCAGATTGGGGTCGGTGATGATGGCGCGTAGAAAATCGCGTGTAATGTGACGGAACTGGGTGTTAGTGATGCTGAGCGGATCAAAGATGCGTAGCTGCATCAGTCCCCCAGAGCGAGGCCGATCACCCGCTCCACCACCCGGCAGACCCAGTTGAGTTTGAACCTTACTTTAGCGACTTGAGACCCCTAAATAACTCAGCAGTATTCCTTCAGTGGTATCTCAGTGGTGCGGTGGTTTAGTGCCTGAGAAGTAAGGCTATGGTCATCGCCTGGAAGCCTCAGTAAGCGAGTCCGCGTAAGTGGGAAGGAGCGGGTGGAAAGGAGGTTGGAAGGGGTGCACACAGTTAGAGGGAAAACTACAGACAGAGCAGAAAATTTCACCAATCTTCAAAAGACCAGCTCGATTGCCTGCAGTAAGAAAAGACGCAACAATCATTCCCGACCTCCCATCACGATACTACATAGCAGGAAACAAGAGAGCCAAGTCTACCAAAACCCCCGCCAAAGGAAAACGAGCCAGCCAAGTCACCCAAAGATCTTCTCCAAAGATCTTCCCCAAAGACGCCAGCGCCTCTTGTTTCTTCTCGTTTGACAGATGGAGTCCCCGACAATTCCCCTCCATTTCCAGATCCTTCGAGACTCCCAAAGAGTAAAGGCGGGAGCAACAACAAGGCTTCGAGTTTGCCGACACCAGTGTGGCAAAAATATCGGTAGGTTCACCAACGCACCATGATACCCAAATGCCTGCAGTCAACTGACAATTGACAATAGACAAAGACACATATGCCACGGATACCAACCAGCCAAAACGTCGGAGTCAACGACATACGGCGACGCAATCTACTCAAAGAATCGCCGATCTGTTCAAGGACATAAAGACAGTGGAGGCATCTCCAAAGACCCAAAAGGTCACCGAGAACACCGATGATGATGACTTTGCAATTTGCTCTGCAAAAGAAGCCGGAAGACGGCTTCCAAAATACCACCGAAGAGGATCAAGTCACAGACACAGCGGGCGTTGACGGCTTCAATCTCCATCAAGACGGCGCAGAAGACTCTACGCCTGATGATGATTCGTTTGTCGATGGTTTCCAAGACCTCGTCGACGATGATGTCCCGGCTTCCCTGGATTACCATGAGAATGAGGTGAAGGCGAAACTGGGGAGCCAGGCCGCCCGACAAAACGAGCCCGCATTGTGGCGGATGAAAGCGCAGAGTAATGGATCGACTCTTGCAACCAAACAAGTCCTGTGCCAGAAACCGACGAATCCATGCAGCGTTTCCGAGGTCATATCAGAGTTCTGATCCGAAGGATATGCGATTGGGCTCGATCTGACACTGATGAGACCATCAGTGCCTAAGTATTAGCGCTTGGCCCTGACTCTTAGTGATGTAGCCCCTAATACCAGCCCTTAATCCCTAGCTCTTAGTGCATGCAGTCCCTAAATATCAGTCCTTAATCGCTAACTCTTAGTTGAGCATCATCCGTGCCTCTGGCGTTCTGCCTATTATTTTATCCCGAGACGGTTCCTCTCGAGTATTGAGTGTCACCCCGTCCTCGCGTGTCCACGACTTCTAGCGTTATAACT
Organism: Cylindrodendrum hubeiense; assembly: GCA_014621425.1. Classification (NCBI taxonomy): domain Eukaryota; kingdom Fungi; phylum Ascomycota; class Sordariomycetes; order Hypocreales; family Nectriaceae; genus Cylindrodendrum; species Cylindrodendrum hubeiense. Next base: position 11,423 of record JAANBB010000560.1, on the reverse strand, counting down.
AGAACGCGGCTCACTCTTCAGTCAGATACTTGTCACCTTATCCTCACTTCGCCGCCGAGGGTATTCTGAGCCCCAATGCAGTGCCTCAGCTGCTATTATTTTCGCGTTTGCCTCCTAATTGAACGCCAACTCTGCCGGCGAACCCAGCAGTTCCGCTACAGGCTTACGTGCCACCTTCTCCTCTGGTGTCATTGATGACAGCTACCTTGGCAACACTTGTGGTGCTATGTTGCTACATGCTCTGCGGTATGCTGTCTTTAAACACGGTACTTCCACAACCCTGACTCAGTTCTAGCCATCTCTCGTGTATCTTCTCACTCCGTGTTTTCGTTGCGTCCGGTCTGTGGTAACCGACAACACATCCGCTATGACGTGTTTCGATCTGAGCAAGTCCCCAATCAGCCTTGCTGCAATATCCTAACCCAGTCCGACAACTTCGGTTGTTGTTGCCACTGTGCGCTTGGTAATCACCGTGCCAGAGCGTCAGTTTAATGCTCTCAGTTTAGTGCTCTCTGTTCCCATCTTGTGTTTCTGCTAGCCGCTGTTCCAGCTCACCGGTGGTATTGCCGTTCACGTCGATATCTGCAGCCGTGGAATGCTCGACAATTTACGAACTCGCCTTCCGGTTATCGATCCTTTCGTAATTCTCCTACTTATCTCAATACCAACTCTTGCTATCACTGTAGTGTGTTGGGGATAGCTGGTCTATCAGTGTGGAATGCCTGTGAAGGCATTCCTAGCTGGTATGTCCGCCAGGATATAAGCCCATTTGAGCCGGACTGTCCTTTTTGGGATATTCTGATAAGCATTGAGGTCATTGGGCAGGAACAATTAGTCAGTCATTGAGGGCTGCAGGGTAGGATTGAGGATCGCGATCAGGTTCATCTGGATTCTCAACCTTCATACATCAGGAAGCCTTATCATGAGTATTCAGCAGCAGATTTTCTAGCAGATCCAACTCATACTCTTTTTAGCCCATTCTTGCGGCATCGTATTGTGACCCGTTTGATCAGATGGTGCCAATTGACGGTATCGGTCAGGGTAGTCTATTTTATTCATTTTGAGAGTCTTTTATCTACGCTATTACCGATATTGCGGACGCACCGCCCCTTGTGTCAGCATCACCACGGTCACAACACCTGCTTTTTGTGGGTGGGTTGTTGGGTCTCTAACCATCTCTTGTGCCTTTCCCCCACACAGCACCAATGATTGAATCTCTTTTTCGTCAAGAAGCTGCAGTCTGGTTTTGAAAGTGTCCATGTCAGCATTAGAATCGCTTTGAAACATGGTGTTCATCACTCGGAATGGATGGATGTACTGGATACACCTCGAAAGCTCATGAACCTTGAGCCACGTCTCAAAGTAGATGAGAAACACCGTAAGAGAGACTTGCGGGAGCTCGGGAGCATCTGGCCTGATCGTGGTAAAACGCTCGACCATCCGGTCTGGGTGATCAATGATGTCAACCCACAATTGAACTGCGAATAGCATCGCGCTGGCGTTGGACTTGTCTCGAGGATGTGCTCTGGCAAAATTGGCCAACTTTTCGTAGAGTTCGGGAGAAAAGATGATGTTCGACATGTAGGGGATTCTGTAGACGAAGAAGTTGTGCTTATCGTCTCGAAGAATGTATGGCTGCACTTGAGTCAATCGCTCCTTCTAGTAGCGGTTCGTTGGGCCTTGCTCTCGGGTCGGATTTTCAAGCTCATTGGGGTTTGGAACTCCGTTGTTCGGCACTTGCGAGGAGAAACATGACTTAGTGCGTGCCACTACCACTGGAAAATGTCCTTCATACAGTGATCGGCATGATGTGGCAGTGAGGTTCTTGGCTGTTGTAGCATCTATGTCACCGCTGTGAAGTGCCTGGTCCCAGTCCTTGCGTATGAGGATTTTCTTTATGGCGGCAATGTTTCCCGGGATGGCGAGGTCGTAGTGAAGAATGGTGTTGGATCCGACGATCTTCTGGCCGGGATTCTTTCTGAACTGCAGAAGCGAAAGTTTGTCGCCCAGTGGGTCAGCCCACAACAGTGTTTGCCTTGGGTGGCCCTGCGAAGACAAATTTCAAAGTGTAAGGCGAGTAACCGGCAAAAGAAGACAAGGGCTGCTCAACATTAGTATACTACAGAATCTCAAGGAAGGTGGGGAGAATTTACGAAAGGATCGCAAATCGGAGGGCGAGTACGGATGAGCATGACTTGGCTCGCGGTATTGGCAGTAAGAGCGAGGGTGCTGATGAGCTATAGCTGCGGTCAGCAAGAATACAAGATCGGAACAGAGGGGACTGAACTTACCGTATTTACAGATAATATACTATAAAACTGCCGGTGTGGTGCTAAAGAGCAACCAAGGTTATGTATGGTACAAGAAAAAAGCAGCGGTTGAAAAAGAGAAAGAAAAAAGAGCAGCCATGAAGGTAGTAGAAGATTTAAATAACCCCGTATGGCTTAGGCGGCAGCATAATGTCAAACAAGCTTCTAGGACAATAGGGGGGGAAGTTCAAACGAGGTTATTGAAAGAATCAAACAACCGCAAGGCGCTGGCGTTTCATTAGAAGACGGACATGAACACAATAGCAGCTGAGGCACCGCATTGGGGCTCGAGACCCTCAACGACGAAGTAAGAATAAGGTGACAGCATCTGACCGAAGGCTGCACCGCGTCCTAGCTGGTAACACTGGAACTTGTGGGTGCGTGAGGACAGATTGACACTCAATACTTAAGAGGAACCCTCTCGGGATCGAAGAATCGGCAGAATGCCAGAGGCACACCCAGATAATGCTCCACTAAGAGTTAGGGATTAAGCGCTGATGTTGAGGGGCTACATGCACTAATAGTTAGGGACTAAGCGCTAATATTTAGTGACTACATTCACTAAGGGTTATGGATTAAGCGCTGATATTTAGGGACCAGTTTGGTGTGGTTTCTGAAGTTTCGATTTGGGGATATCGGCAATTTGCAGCTTTTACAGATCTTATCTAATACTCCTGGTCGTGTACCACACACAGTGCAATCACGTACGTAGATATTACTAATTTTTAGCACTTCTCTCACCCCGGTCATGGCGGCAAAGTACTAAATTTAACAACAACATTGATGTTGGCAACTCTAAAAATGTTTAGTACCCAAGTTGTCCCCAAAAAAGTCCATGTAAATCCCCGAGGTTTGCGAATCGTAGGCGGGAATGGCCAGCTATTCCGTACGACATCATGCATCTGGGATCGCCGTGTGTGCTGACGGAGCAGCTGACTGCTACCCCAAAGATCTATGGATGTGTGCATAGCTACCCAAAATCATGGACTCTTTGTCATTATTCTCATCATTAGTCTATCTTTTTTATCTTCTATTCAAGCCATTCGTTTTCTTTTAGGCAGAGGCGCAGTGTCCTCCATCGACCCTCAGGTCGGAGCCGTGAACAAACGAAGCTCCCTCAGACAAGAGGAAGACGGCCGGAGCCTTGAAATCCTCGGGGGCGCCAAGACGGCCTAGTAGAGCGCCGGCCATCCACGTCTTCTCAACCTCGGGGTTCTCGATAAGGAGCTGGTCGGTCATGGCGGTTCGGATGTACTGCGGCGACTGTCAGTTTGTCTGCTTTGCGTTTGGCTTGCAGGGAGGCTTACACCGGGAGACAGTGTGTTGCATCGGATCTGGTATTCTCCAAACTCTTGAGCCAAAGATCGACACATCTGCTGGACAGCCGCCTTGCTAGTGTTGTAGGCAGTGCAAGCGAGGCCCTGGGAAAAGACGGTCAGTATTTAGTGTGTTTGCGCGGGTTGGTATTGGCTTACTCGGTTGGCAATGTTTCCAGACATGCTGGCGATCATGACAATGCTGCCGGGGGTCTTCCTGTCGCGCAGCACCCTCGCGGTGTACTTGCAGGTGTTGAAGACGCCGGTGACGTTCACCTTCAGGATCCGGTCGAAGTCGGCGGCGGGGTAGTCGAAGGCAGAGAGCTGCTGCTGAATGCCGGCACAGGCGATGCAGCCCCAGAAAGGAGCTCCATTCTTGTCCGCCTCGGTGGCAATCGCAGTCATGACCTCGTCCACGGAGTCTTCGTTCGTGACGTCGCACCTCTGATACGACACAGAGGAGCCGTTTGCCTTGGCGATCTTGTTCAGCAGCGCCCACTCGTCGGCAGAGGGCTGCTCGAGAATGTCGAGGCAGGCAACGCTGCCACCCGCCTCAACAACAGCAATGGCGAGGGTGATTCCAAGGCCTCGGGCTCCGCCAGTAATGGCCACCGTCTTTCCCTCGAGGGAGAAGAGCTTGGAGGTCGAAGCCTTGGAGGCCGGGGTGGCCAAGGTCTCGGGCACCACGCGGGCCGGGAGCTCCACGTCGCTGACAATAGCAGGAGCCATAGTAAAGACTGGTCGAAAAGAAATGCTAAATGCTGGGTATCGAAGAAGAATGCGGTCGGGTCGGGCGAGGTGTAGGTTACGGAGGTTGAAGAAGTGGCAGCTTCGAGGACTGTGTAGAGGATATAGACAACCCGGGATACCGACTCGGGACTAGGACCATCGGTATCGCATCCAAGGCCCCATTGAGTGGGATTTGCAGCTGCACATGGTCACGATGCCGTTTCCGATGGCAGGTGTATGCGACAGGAGCTGCGGGCGAGAGTTTCGGTAGTCCCCTCTTCTCCAGGGTGGAGATTATAGGCGCAAGGGGGGAATGGCTGAGAAGTCTAATGCTTCCCGCGTCGATCTACGGCAGTTGCATGCGTGCCCCCTCCTCGGCCGAGTGAGACAGCAATCCTGGGGTTGGCCGTCCCATTGCGGGTGTGGTGCGGCTGTTGCAGCCGGAGGCGTGAAGAGCGCTGAGTCGGCCGCTTTCTTCTGGCACGCCCCAGCGGCAAGCGCAAGCGCCGCGAGAATCAATATTCTGCGACGCACGTGTACAATGCGAAGCGGAGGCGACCGAGTGCCTGGGGCTTCCGCATTGGGCGCGGCCCTAAAACGCCCCTCGTGATGTGCCTGGCGTGCCGAGATGGGATTGATGGGGTAGCTTACGGAGTAGTCGGCCACAAGTTGACCAGCAGTTGAGCCAAAACCTCGGGAAAATCTGACGCGGACCCCTCAACCCCACGGCGCTCCCTATTTCCCCTTTCGGAATCGGGAAAGCCGTGACGGCTGCTCCACGACAACACTACCAGCTGGCGCACATCACACGCGCATTCCAATCTTTTGCCGCTGGCTTAGCGAGCGACCATGGCGGTGATATATTTCAGGCGAGGGGCGGTGGATTGTCCCACAGCGGCCCTCTGTGTCTCTGTTCTTGCTCTTCATCTCTAGCACCGCTTTCTGTTGGTAGACTCGACGACACAAACAATCCGCAAAGATGGCCCCCATTGCAATCTCCTCCGAGGCCACCGAGCTGCCCGTCGCAGTCTCCGCCGAGGTCAAGAAGATCCAGAACGAGGATTCCGAGATCATTGACCTGGTCCTGCGCCAGTTCCGCTGCTTGATTGCCGACTTGTGCCAGCAGTTCAATGGCGGCCACCCTGGGTAAGCTTCATCCCCCAATCCCGACAGCCATCACGAGAATCGCCAATTGACTAACTAAAACGACAGAGGTGCCATGGGCATGGCCGCAATTGGTCTCGCTCTCTGGAAGTACGTCATGAAGTACTCGCCCAGCAACCCCGACTACTTCAACCGAGACCGCTTCGTCCTCTCCAACGGCCACACCTGTCTCTTCCAGTACACATTCCTGCACCTGACGGGCTACAAGCAGATGACGTTCGACCAGCTCAAGTCTTACCACTCTGCCCGCTACGACTCCTTCGCCCCCGGCCACCCCGAGATTGAGCATGAGGGTGTCGAGGTCACCACCGGTCCCTTGGGCCAGGGCATTGCCAACGCCGTTGGTCTCGCCATGGCCACCAAGCACCTGGCCGCCACCTACAACAAGCCCAACTACGAGCTCGTCAACAACACCACCTGGTGCATGATTGGCGATGCCTGTCTCCAGGAGGGTGTCTCCATGGAGGCCATCCAGCTGGCCGGCCACTGGAAGCTCAACAACCTCGTCGTCATGTACGACAACAACCAGGTCACCTGCGACGGCAGCGTCGACCTTTGCAACACCGAGGACGTCAACGCCAAGATGCGCGCCTGCGGCTGGGACGTCATCGACGTTGAGGACGGCTGCTTCGACGTCGAGGGTCTCGTCAAGGCTCTCCTCCAGGCCAAGGCCAGCACCGAGAAGCCCACCTTCATCAACGTGCGCACCGTCATCGGTGTCGGCAGCAAGGTCGCCGGCGACGCCAAGGCCCACGGTGCCGCTTTCGGCGCTGACGGTGTCAAGGTCGTCAAGGAGTTCTTCGGCCGCGACACTGAGGAGTCATTCGTCGTCACCGACGAGGTCTACAACTACTTCCGCCCCCTGACCACCCGCGGTCAGCGCATCGAGGAGGACTGGAGCAGCCTGGTCTCCGCCTACGCAAAGGAATACCCCGAGCTTCACGAGGAGTTCCAGAAGCGCATCGAGGGCCGCTTCACCGAGGACTGGCGCAACATCATCCCCGCCAAGGAGACCTTCCCTACTGCTCCCACTGCTTCCCGAAAGTCTGCTGGCATCATCTGCAACCCTCTGGCCGCCAAGTTGAAGAACTTCATGGTCGGAACCGCCGATCTGTCTCCCTCCGTTAACATGATCTGGAAGGACAAGGTCGACTTCCAGAACGTAAGTTTGCCAACTGATCCTCTACGAGGCATCTTGCTAACACATGACAGCCTAACCTAAAGACCACCTGCGGTATCAACGGCAACTACGGCGGCCGATACATCCACTGGGGTATCCGTGAGCACGCCATGGCCTCCATCTCCAACGGTCTTGCCGCCTACAGCAAGGGCACCATCCTCCCCATCACCTCTAGCTTCTTCATGTTCTACATCGTAAGTACATCTTCTGGTATCTCGTAAGTCCAACTGCTAACAGTCACTAGTACGCCGCCCCTGGTGTCCGCATGGGTGCTCTCCAAGGCCTCCAGGCCATCCACATCGCCACCCACGACTCCATCGGAACTGGTGAGGACGGCCCTACCCACCAGCCTATCGCCCTCCCCGCCCTTTACCGCGCCATGCCCAACCTTCTATACATCCGCCCTGCCGACACCGAAGAGACGGCCGGTGCTTTCATCACCGCCCTCGAGGCCAAGAACACCCCCACCATCATCTCCCTCTCCCGCCAGAACCTCGAGCAATACCCCCAGTACTCGAGCCGAGACGGTGCCCAGAAGGGTGCCTACGTCTTCATCGAGGAGGAGAACGCCGACGTCACCCTCATCGGTGTCGGCGCCGAGATGGTCTTCGCCGTCAAGACCCGCGATGTCCTCAAGGAGAAGTTCGGCATCAAGGCCCGTGTCGTCTCCTTCCCCTGCCAGCGCATTTTCAACGATCAGTCCATCGAGTACAAGCGCGAGGTTCTTCAGTACCGCAGCAACGCCCCCCGCGTCGTCATCGAGGCCTATGCCGTCAACGGCTGGGAGCGATACGCCGACGCCGGCTTCTCCATGGCCAGCTTCGGTAAGAGCTTGCCCGGCAAGGACGCCTACAAGTTCTTCGGCTTCGACGAGAGCATCATCGCCCCCGAGGTCGCTAAGCTGGTTGAGGAGGTTAAGAAGGAGGGCATTGAGTCCCTCCGTGGCGAGTTCAGGGATCTCAACCCTGCTGCCAAGCATGAGCATTAAGATGGGGAATTATAAAATATAGACGGGACGCCCTGGTTCGGATGTAATACGACTGAGATGACATGATAAACGGTTAAATAAGATAAATATACTATCGTCAATAACTCCTCTGTTTCTATGATGCCATTGATCTCATGCCAAGCTGTCTCAAAAGACTCTTGGGTTTGTTTGAAGGGCTCAATTTGTTTGGCCTATCTTACAACGTTTGCCTGCAGGTTGTCTCTTCTACAGCCAATGTCTCCATCCACCCGGTTCAGCATACTAGTACAATTATGTGTCAATCTAATTTCCGCACCCATGGTAACGGAATCTGGCTCCCTCATCAACCTTAGATCCTGCGTCGTCGGTGTCCGCTATCAATCGCCTCAAGAGGAGGCAGCATCATCACCCCCTCCGCCAGAACCCCCCCAGCAACATCCCATCCCTCTCGCAGTGGGCGGATCATGTCAGGGAAGTTCTCCTGGATTGCAATCGACAGGTTCGTGCCGGCACTCCACGCCTCGTCGGCCAGGTAGCTTCCAACCTGGCCCGTGATGAAGACGGCCTCGCATCCGAGCCGGGCGGCGGTGTCGAATCGCCCGTTCATAATGGTCAGGGCCTTTGTGCCCGTAACTACAGCGCCCGTGACGACAGCAACAGTGGCATCTTCGATCTGGCGGGCTCCGGGTAGACTGCGGACCATGGCCTTGGCCTTGGCGGTGCGCGGGTGAAGCTGCTCCGCTGTGTAGTCCTTGTAGTCGATCTGGACCCGTTCGTGGAAGGGAACCACGAAGCTATGGGTCGTGTCTTCCTCGCAGTCTTTGAAGCCCTCATCTTCAGAGTCATATGGCACAGCCACCATTTCTTTGTCGTCAAAGGCCCATTCCTTCTTAGGAGGCTTGGGAGGCATGCCGTTAGGAGCGGACGGCAGTGTCATCGCCTCGTTCGACTTAAAGCGGCTAAGGTTGGAGCTCCTATTGGATGAAAGCAGGTCAAGTTCCCAGCATTCATCCCCGCTTCCGATGTCTTCGTCATCGTCGCTCATAGGAACATATTCGAGGCCAGGACCGTCGGGGTTGGCCTCGTCCAAGCTGAGGAGATCCTCGAGCCCGTTTTTGAGGATGGAGTTAATACTATGTGGTGTGGCAAATATAGGAACCCGGTTTTGGTTCAATTCTGGGGGACTTGGGTTCTCCATGGCTTTCAGTTGGGCAGGGAGTAAAGGGTTCTTTTGGCAATGGGGTTGGCCAGATAACTGTTCAACAGCCGTAACACCTGCCAATGTGAAGAGAGGGAATGCGACAAAGGAGACTTCCAGGTCAGAACAGCGCTTTAAATAAGTCACAGCGTGGGAACTGGTCAAGATGGAACAGTCAACCTTGTCCATAAGGGTGCTACGATTCACAGCAATTTTGACGTTGCGAGTTCGCCACAGCCCGGCACGGTGTGAATGATGCGAACTTTCCAGGATCCTTTCTCCGAAACAGGTTGTTCGGGCAAACCGAAACTCGAGAGTTAGCGTTTGGACCTTGATGGAAACTCGACAGGACGTTCGGGTTGTCAAATCCTCTTTGGAGATAGCCATCGGGTTGGGTAACTCATACCTGTATGGGTTCTGTCAAACTCTACGATCCTGCCAGGGATATAAGTCAACGGGAGTTTCAGTTGAACTGGTAGTTGTCTTCGTCCATCCTCTCCTGTATTTGTACTCGCAAGCTGTCAAGTTAAGCCACTGATTTGGAATTACGATTCCATCTGCAAGTCTCTGAAGTCATCGACTCACGATCACCTATCAGGGAGTCAAACAAACTTCAATCTCAGTTTCAAGCAACCCCCTGTTTAAAGGTATTCATTGATAACTCACCCTTTGCTAATAAATCGGATTTCTAACTCTCAGAACCAGGTGAAAGTATGGCATTCAGCCAGCATAACCAGGGCCCAGCACCTCCCCCTCTGAACTTCGCCCCCACCGTCCAGAACCAAGCGGTAGGGTCACGGCAGCCTCAGCAGTTGGGACGCCTTCTTCATCCAAGAGTGGCTGCTTTGATACGTCAGAATGAGAGGCGTCCGCCAGTACCTGCCTCTCAGGGCCGGCAACGGCACCAACACCGTGGCCAGCGCCCCCGGCGCCAACTGGAAAACTGGAGCGAGCATCGTAATGCCTTCAAGGTGTCCTGGGACGACTACATCACGCAACATGGATTTTCAGACGTCTGGCAAATGGAGCTCGCCTCGGAGAAGGACATGTATGGGCCCATGACTGCTCGGAAAATGGCCAAGGACCAGGCCGACCACGAGGCGGAGGCCGAAATCGTCGAGCAAAGAGCCTTCTGGATACACAATGCTAGGAGAAACAGCGGTCGGATCTCTGAAAGGCTCAGGGACGGTATGAAGATCATCAACGACGCGGCCCTTAAGGTCGAGGAGAGTTGGGCGATTAAGAGTTGCAAGGAGCTCAAGCACGAGGCATTCACGATCGACGACAAGTCAGGACAATGCCATTACTTGTACAAGCAAGTCTGGCACCAAGATTGCAAGGACCAGAAAATCATGGGAATCCTGGTCACCAGGTCATTACAGTCCACGAGGTACTATCTCGGACACCATGATGGCGAGTTCATCTTCCGGTACTGCCCGTCGCTCCAGTCCGACCAGGATGTCTTCATGGGGAGCAACGCCTCCGTGGGCCGGGGTGGCTTCCAGTTCTGCGGCCAAGTGCCCCGACCACAGGCAGATTATCTGGAGAGATTCCACACGGTGACACCCAAGGTCCTCCGGGCTTTTGCGAGCATCATTGGTTTCCAAGCCAAGGACCACACCAGCGTCCCCTGCTCCCTCCGCAAGATCTGTAAGGCGGGAGCCAAGGTGCGATACGCCAATCTCGTGTACCTGGGCAAAAGCTGGAATTGCACCTTTCCAGCTGGCACAGTAATCCCGGTGGATATCCAGACGAGAATGCTGCTTAACCCCATCATCGGGGAGTTTGCATATCTCATCGAGCTGCTGGTCCACCGAGGGGTAGCCCCAGGAATCAAGACGCACCTAGGGCCGCTCATTCGCATTGCGGAGGCGGGCACACAGCTCGATCTCGAAACCCTCGCAAGAGGCCATTTCTCCAGACTGGCAACCGTGGCTTACGAGCACCTATTTTCGGGCAAATATCCCAACAGCGTGCTGGTGTTCGAGGACGATAAAGTCGAGGTGAGTCGCCATCACACTGAAAGTTCCGGTGTGGTCAAGCCCGCACCGGATATACCTTGTTCCGCGAGTCGCGCGACGCAGAGCTAACATTTTGCATCAGGACGTCCACGCCTTTTACGAGCATCCCAAATACCACTCCGATCCCTTCCACCCGGCCGCCCGCTACATCCGAGTCGACGTCGCCGACGCCCTCACGGTCTCCCGAGCACTCAAAACCCCCGACTGCTACAGCGATAGCGACGACGACGACCCAGAGCCACCCCACGAGGCCGACCCGGACGCTTCAGACTCGGAGCTCAGCGAAGTGTCTTCCGACTTCGACGGCGAGGACCACGACATTGAGCAGTCTCTGCGCTTGCTAGAGAATCAATCGCCCACGGCCGTTCAGGACGTAATTTTTGTTGGCCAGAACCGGGCAATCTCCCCGCCAAACGCCGAACGAGGCACCAAGAGATCCGCACCAGACGAAGACGAAGGGAACAGAAGCCGATCCCGACGCTCGTAACTCCACCAAACCACGTCAATTCCCCTCGACAAAACCCCATTCTCTCGAAATG
>JAANBB010000056.1:0-152644 GCA_014621425.1 Cylindrodendrum hubeiense | reverse complement strand
TCTTCAACTGCGAGAACGACCTGTCGGCCGCCCTGGCCGCTGGCGCCATCAAGCGCGAGGACGGTAACCTAGTCGTCGTGGTGCGGTACGAGGGCCCCAAGGGCGGCCCCGGCATGCCGGAGCAGCTCAAGGCCTCAGCGGCCATCATGGGCGCCGGCCTCACTAACGTGGCTCTTGTCACAGATGGTCGCTACAGCGGCGCCTCGCACGGGTTCATCGTCGGCCACGTCGTGCCGGAGGCGGTCGTGGGCGGCCCCATTGCCCTCGTCAAGGACGGCGATGTCATCACCATCGATGCGGTGCGCAACCGCATCGACGTCGACATCACCGACGCCGAGATGGAGAAGCGTCGCAGCGAGTGGGTTGCCCCTGAGCCCCGCGTCAAGAGGGGTGTGTTGGCTAAGTACGCCAAGCTGGTCGGCGATGCGAGCCACGGCGCCGTGACGGATTCTTGGTAAAACACAAGATGATGATGAGAAGAAGTCTGGGTTTGGCAGTTGGCAAGGTGGTTGGCTGGTTGTGTTGCTGAGTATCAGTCTGCAAGTGTATATGAGCTCTCTCGAAACACCAGCGGATGGTGATGGTTACTGACCAGGGAATATGAAAAAAGGATAAGAATTGCCAAACTATATGCAAGCAAACCCACCCAGGACTAAATATCCAAAAATGATACAAATTTGCCTTCTCTCATCTTCGTTTTGTGTCAATAGTCTCCAGCATTATGTCCAGGGGAACCAACACGCAACACCCAAACAAAACAATGATCGATATGTACATACAGTCTCATTTCTATTACCAACAAAAGGCCATCCATACTGCAAAAACCAACAAACGAACGAAGGGTATCGCGCAGACAGCCACATGCTTCCTCACCGTCTCTCCGTCATCGTCTTCCTTCTGCGTATTGCTCACTCCTGCTCTTGGACGCAACTCATGTACTGAAACCAAACAAAACTAACCCAGCCACTCCATCTCGTCTCCATCAGAGTCCATCCTCGGCACAGACCCTCTCATGACCGACATTACCATCTGACTTCTCTCCATCGAGTGCTCTCGAGTCTATCCTCGTCTCTGCTGCTGCTGCCAGCAGCCCCAAGACAATATGTCGACCGGTGACTCTCTGGCGGGCTCTAGTCGCCCAACGGCATACCCTCAAGCTCGTCGAGCAACCGTCGCCAGTTGTCGGCCAACATCTCGGCATACTTGACTCGCTCTCCAGCCCAGTCCTGATTCCATCGGCTGACATGGTACTGCGTCGACTGGAACGAGATGAGTTCGTCGCGGATGCACTCCTTGACGAAGATGGACCGGTTGTGTTGCTGAACAATAGATTCCTTGTCCTGGTTCATCCTGTTAGCAACTGATCAGACCAGACAGGCCTGCAAAACTTACCTTGATGATGTTCTCGGCCACCTTTTCAATCTCGCCAGGCTTCAACATGCCCTCCGGCTTTGATCTCAGGTTGGCCAGCTTCGTCTCGTTGGTCTGGATCCTCCGCTCAAGGTACGGAATGTTGTCCTTGTCTAACCGCTCCCGCCTCTCAAACATCTCTCGCATGCTCACGAGCGCATCGCGCTGTCGCTTCAGATCCTCCAGCACACCCTCATCCCATCCTCGACTCTCATCCTCCATCAGAGCCTGGCATGTCCGCAGATGCTTGCTCATTGCGACTAGGCCGTCATTGAGTAGGGGAACCTCATTAGTATCTGTCGCATAGGTATCGGCCGAGGCTTCGGTGAGAGATGCTAGAGACAGGGCAATGCGAGCGTGGTCGGCTGCCACACCCTCAGTACGCTTGACAAGGCGATCCATGATGTTGCAGACAGTGATGTATAACTCAGCGGAGCGTTGGATACCGGCTCGGGTTCGGGCGAAGAGGTCTTCGAGGGTGGGTGGCAGCGAGTCTTCGAGACCTGGCGGGAGTGCTCGCTCGGCGAACTCGTCCTGAACAGAAATCGTGGCCTGCTTGCGCCAAACAGCCAGTTCCTGTTCGTCCTGTTAGGGTCAATGACACACCGATAAAAAGAGAATAGCAACATACAGTAGGGACAGTCAGGAACATGATGACCATCTGCTCCTGGTTCAACACGGGGTGCCGCACGAGGGCATTCAGGAATCTAGCTAGCCCCCTCCTTCGCTTCTCAATGAAGGCACCATCGTTGGACAAATGGCTACCATTCATGCCCATGCGCTTGGGCGGGAGCAGCGGTAGGATTCGGAAGGGATATCTCTTGTGGAGACAGTCTAGAAGCCAGACAAAATCGCTATACCGGCGGATAACCTTGCTGCCACGGCGTAGGCTGGAGACTTCGTAGTTGTGGTGCTGGAACATGAACATGCCCTCCTTCTCCGGCATCAGAGTCACGATGACGTTCTCCTCGACGCCGTGGCCAGTCCTGACGGTTTGCGGGTGTTGCGGGAGACCAGGCGGGGGGTTGCCGCTGGGGGTGCGATCAGGACCGCCAAAGGGATTGGGATCACTGCTCTGCGGCGTCTCACCGAAACCTCCGGCGGCTGGAGTGTTTCCGTCAAAGTAACCCCATCCACCAGGCGCCGGGGCGGCGCTGGGGGCGGTCTGCTGTCCTCCATTCGCGGCAGGGGCGGCGGGCGACGCGTACTGGGCGATTGTCGGGGTCTCGACGACGGGAGCCGTCACGGGGGGCGGCTCGACGAAACCGGTGTGTCCATTTGTGTTGTGGTTCTGGGCGCCGTTTGGCTTCGCGTGGTCATGGTTCTTGTGGACATCAGGCGTGTTCCATGGGTCATCCTCGGGCAGGTCGTCCATGGCGGGTCGGGGCAGCTTGGGCTGCCGGGGAGTCGGCGGTGTGTCTTTGGGCGGTGTCTGGGGAGGCTTGGACGCAAGCTCGTCGATGGGAGGCAGGATAGGCTCGGCGGTGATGCCGGGGAGCTTGGGTTGCGGAAGGTCTACCAACGAAATGAGTTATTAGCTGTAGTGTCCCCACCAACGGCAAGCCGGGGGACATGAATCCACTGATGCAATGCGATATGATAAGGTCGCGGACGGAATGACGACGAGTCGCCGGCAGTGCTTGTCATGTCTCGGTGCAAAGGGGGGTGGCTGGACGTGTCACACGGGCGTCACTTACTGCGTCGTCGCTCATCCACGCCGTCGAGGCTGATGATCTCGCCCTCCTGCGCCAGGCCCACCAGGGCCAAGACGACATTGAACTCGGGCCGCCCCAGCGTGACATCACTGCCGCCGGGAGCCACCAGGGACATGATGCGGGCTTGGGCATCGGCACCGAGCCGCGCCGCGGCGAAGAGCTTCGCGATACCGCCAGACCTGACCCGGCCGGCCTCGCCGTCGTCGCGCAAGGCGATGTCGAACGTCTCGATGTAGCTGTCGGGCACGTCGGACCCCGAGAGCAGGTTGCGGACCAGGTCGGCGCGGCTCTGCTGCTTCCGCGGCGTCGGCATGTCCCACGGCGAGCCGCCCCCGCTGCCGGCGTCGTCGTCGGCGAAGAGGCTGTTGGACGAGGTTTTAGACGCCGCCTCGACGTCGAAGAGGCCGCCCGTCGACTTGGGCCGGGCGGGCGACGCCACCATCGTGGGCTCGTCGGTGGGCGACGTTCCAAAGAGGGACATTGCGGAAGGGGTGGCTTC
The DNA here is from genome assembly GCA_014621425.1 of Cylindrodendrum hubeiense. Taxonomy (NCBI): domain Eukaryota; kingdom Fungi; phylum Ascomycota; class Sordariomycetes; order Hypocreales; family Nectriaceae; genus Cylindrodendrum; species Cylindrodendrum hubeiense. Next base: position 149,020 of record JAANBB010000056.1, on the reverse strand, counting down.
TAGGAAGCGCTCGTCGTCGATGTCGCGCAGCAGATCGGGTCGAGGGTTCCGTCGGGGTCCCCGTCGAGGGATGACGATGGTCGTAAGAGGGATTCGTAATCGCTATCGAGGGCGCGATGCAGTGCACGCGGAGAGACGAGAGTGCAAGGCCACGCGCCAGAGCACTGAGTAAATAAGGCTACCTCGGCAGCCTGGAGATGCAGAGTGTGCAGCAGGATCAACAGGAAATGCAGCGGCTAATCGAACAGAGATGCACGCAATTGGGAGGCGGGCGGCTGCTGGGGGGCAGGATGGGGAGGATGAGGGAGGTTGGTGAAGTCATTCCTGGGTGGAGAAGCCAGGGCGTTGGCGGCGTTGGCGGCGTTGGCGTCGTTCGGCGCTGTAACACAGTCCGAGGCACCTAATAAAAGCTCCTGTGGAGCACCTCCAGCGTGCATGTGTACCGGGTACTCCGTACAAGCGCCCGATCTTATCGCTCCCGTTCTGCGACGGCGCCACAATTGGCGGTGCCAGGTACAGGCACTGGTACAGGTACGGAGCCGGCCTCCAGTGTGTGGCTGGGGTTGCGTTTTAATGGGTTGATTGATCTTGATTCCTCTCACAATGACGAATGCACGTAAACAAATCGCCTTGCTTTTGGCATGTGTATCCAAGTGTGATTGTACATTGGTCTTGTCACATTCAAGTACTTTCTTGAGTACGGTATAATACAGTTTACCGGCCGTCCGGTGCCCTTCGCTCCGTGACATTTAAAACAGCGTCTCCTCGGCCTGCTTGCTCTCCTTCTTGACAGCGCTCTTGACCTTGTGCACGCCCGGCACTCTGAAGTACAGACTGGGCGACTCGCCCGGCGCCAGCTGGTAGCTCAGGTATCCCCGGTGCGCCGGGTCACGGTAGTACTCGATGTCCTCACGGCTGGTGGGATCCGGCAACCGGTACTTGTAGAGGTTCTTCCTCGCCTCCGCCAGCACGCCCTCGACGTGCTCCTTGCCCTGGGGCAGCGGCGTGGCTGTGTTGATCGACTCGCCGGTCAAGAGGCGCTTGATGGACAGCCGGGTGTAGTATCTCGTGAGGACCTTGCCGCCGAGGCCCTCGATGGCGGTGATGGCCTGGGCCGAGATGCGCGACACCATCACGTCAATAGGCTGCTTGAGGGTTTCTGAGCCGCGGGACAGGATCTTGATGCCATCCTTGACTGTTCCTATGAGGCCGCTCTCGATCAATTCCTTGGGGGTGATTTGCTTGGTCGAGTCGAGTCGTCCCTGGTCAATCCAGGCCTGGATCTGGTCGAGGTTCACTTCCGACATCTTGTCGGCTCGGCTGCGTCACAATTAGCGAATTGGCCTTTTTATCGATGCCGTGCCGGTGTATCAGGCGCTTACTAGTTGTTGAATCCCTTCCGACCAAGCTTGACAATCAGGGGAGTCTGACCACCCTGGAACCACGGCTTGACCTTTCCGTGCTGCTTCTGACCCTTGTGACCACGTCCGGACGTCTTTCCGTGGCCGGACGAGGGACCACGACCGACTCGCTTCTTCTTGTGCATGGCGCCCGGGTTGTCTGCGAGGCTGGTGAGGATGGAGGCGTGGCGGTTCTGGAGGGACAGGCCGACCATGTAGGCCGTCAGCGAGGTGACGGGGCCATTGGCGGTGGCCCTGCAGCACATAGACGTGCTGAGAGAGGAGATTCGGGGAACCATTGTCGCGGGAGAGGGGCCGTGGCCGTGTCGAGTTGATATGAGGCTCTCGCTGGTCTCGCTGTCCGGCATCCAATTTTTTGGGAAGCTTTGGCACGCTACGTACTGTCGGAAGATGGGTGCCTGAGGCCACACTTCACATTGACAGCCGTGGTGGGGAAGGCATTTGGCCTGAATCTCTCTATACGCGCATGTAAAGAATCATGCTTTAATAAAAACAGTGAACATTCAAGCTGATATAATGTTGGCCCAATATCTTTGCTATTTACGTTATAGTAGGTGTATATCAAGAACAACACCCAGAAGAATGACTCGAGATCATGCATAAAGGCATGTTACTTACTCAGAAGCGCTCTAATTGCTATAACTACCCTTATACCAGTCTTGCCCTTTGCCGCCAAAGCGCGATCATAGTCTTCTCTAATACACCAAACTGTTAATATTCTTCTCTCCTATATGGGCACTCTTCAATGGAGTGACCCTCGACTGAGCATCGGAGGCACCATGCTTCCTCCTGCGTATGGACAAACCGACATCGCTTCCCGCGGCGACAGTGAGAGGTAAGGCACTTCTTCGTTTTCCACAGCCTGAAGTTCTGGTTAGGGTAGTCCCGAAATAGGCTCTTCTCTTCTTCAGTGTGGTGGTAACCACAGTCGCCTGCTTTATCGCACCGGAGGTGGGAAGGGCATCGCTGTTCTTTGCGTGCCTCGCGCATATGCGTCTTGCCTGCACCGCGTCGAGACATCGTTTCCCATGGTTGGTCATTGGGCTCTTCGACTTGCCCTTCCTGTCGCCCTTGCAGTTCTGCGATGCTCTTCCATGGATTGCCAGTGCGTTGGGCCGGTTCGTGTCCCTCTTCGACTGCAAAAGAGGTTGACGGACCGTCAGTGTTGTCCATCAGTGGCGCAAATATGTTGCTATGTCCCACTGTAGTTTTGACAACAGGAGGCGAATCCTTCTTCAGCCGATCCCAATATTCGATCCATGACAGTACCGTCATGCTGCTAAGTAGTTCTGGTACCTCCAGCTTCCGTACAAGTCGGATTATGGCGTCCATATCCTTGGCCTTTGGAAACTCGATAAATAACTCGTGCCCAGTTTGAGATGTAATGATGTAGAACAGGCGGCCTAGCTGGAGGAGATGTTCACCGACGGCAGACACGAGTTTTTTATTGCTCTTGCTCTTGCTCTTGCTCTTGTCTTTGCCTTTGATCTCACCTTCACCGTCGACCTCAACGTCGACCTCGCTCAGGTCAGGCAAGTCACAAAGGACAATGGCTTGGCCACCATCAACCTGTTCGCACTTTCGCGAAGAATGAAATGCGGTGAAGGAAATGTCATCAAATATGCTATCCAGAAACTTGACAGATAGCAAACTATGGCGGTCAGCCAGCTTCAAGTACTCCCGGGAGATTCCCGACTCCCAGGCCCAGAGCTCGACTTCGATTTTGCATTCGAGCACTTTCTTAACTGGCGGGAGCATATCGCGATCCCCAGTAATGACGACAAATGTTGTATGGGCCCTCTCCTGTTCATACTTCAATCCGAATTCAGCTCTGGTCTCAAGCTTGGTGGCCTGAGCACTCAGATCCGTTGCCATAGAGTTATCCACCTCCTTTTCTTTCCCGTGGGCGCGATCATAGATCTTGGTCTCAAACCGAAACCTTTCAAACGCCTTCCACACCAAATCGTTGGGCGGTGGGCGGGAGCCATACAGACGCGAAGCGCCTTGGCTGCGATCTCCGCGCAGTCTGTCGATCAATCTTCCGATATCGATTCTGAGGCGTGGGTCGCGGTCGCCATCTATGAAGTTAAGCACGCGGCTATAACCCTTAGCCGCGAACTTTTGGGCCTCGATCCAGATGTTGGAATCGTCCACAAAGAACATGCAGGTTTCGGCTAGTTCGCTACTCATCATGAGTGGTGTTGATCTGATGAATCAGTAATTAGCGACGTCAGGGAAACGAGAGGCCGTAAAGAGTGACGGTGAAGAGTACTTGATAAGGTCTCTGATGAGCTGGTATCCTGCGACGACGGGATGCGAGAACAATGCTGTGCCAGAAATGAGCTATTTCATTACGCTCACAGTGTAATATTGAGCATGTGACATTTAAAGTGCATTATTGGGTATCAAGAGCCATGGGTGTGACACTATGCTGCCGCTCAATGATTGGGTCTTTTACTCGCACTTTCGGGCATGACACACGCACCCAAGTACTTGATGTGCATTTTGATGTAAGATTTACACCAAGTAGGCATCGATGGTAGAGAAAGAGATAAGCCTACTGGTTGATGAGTGAGCCATTTAACAACCAACGCGCCTTGTTGGCTTCGTCTTGGTTGGTGGCGTTCAGTGTGCAGAATCTTGGCGGTTTAGGTGCCAACTAGAATCATTGCGAGCAGGTGCAGGCTAATGTCCCGTGAAACCTTGAACGTGTTGTGCTAGCGGGCTCGCCTTGGCTGCTGAAGGGAGAAGTGCAAAAGATTGGGGAGGGATGACACGTCGCGATCTTCACGTGGTGAATGGCTGGCATCCTGGAAGGCGCCAGTTGGAAAATCTGCTTCTCCGCTGCCCTCCAAGACCCTGTCGTTAGTCGAAGCTCTCGCAACCCCCCGACAACCTCCAACTCTTATTGGGGGCCATGATCCTGGTGCTGTAGGTGGGGGGTACTCGTCAACTCGTAGGGCGTCCAATGTTAACGAGCGATCAGGACCACAGCTTTGCGGCAGGTATAGCGAGCGGGAGAACAGTCACTCGATGCGTTCACAGGCAACGCTGCTGGTAGCCTATTTGTCGTGGATGACAGCGGGGCCACAGTTGAGAGTAAGTCACATGGGGGGACACACTGATTCCAGAGGCCGATCATACGCTTGTATTCTCTCAACATATTTTTCGTGGGCTCCTTGTGGATGATAGAGTTATTGATCCCCTCCTGGTATTGGTCGGAGCCCTTCTCTCTCCCCTTGCAGAAGAACTCTTAGGCAGTCCTACTCCGGATACTCCAGACTGGAAATGGGTCGTGTGCTCCATGGAGCTTCGTCACCAGCATGCTCCCCTCCTAATACGTTCAAATCCCTTGAACAATGTGAATCTCGTGTAGTTATTGACCAAGAAATTATGTATCTGCCGACCTTCCCTTGTATCCCAAAACAACTCTAAACCCCAAACGCCATGAAATCCCACTCATCTCATCACCCTCAACACCATCCTCACAAATCAAGCACCTTCTCTGCATCAAACTCATTAGCATCCTCCAGCGGCGGCCCGTCAGTCCCAAGCACATATCCGCGCTGGTTGGCCACGACACGGATGCTGCCGCGCTGGAACTGTGTTGTAAAGTGCGTGTGGCCATACATCCACCACGATACGTGTGCGTACTCGGGCCGTTGCATCACGTCAGTCGCGTAGGCCACTTTCCACGGGTTCTTCTCGTGCTCCGGCCGCGACGTGCCCTTGAAGCACGGCGCGTGGTGCGTTACTATCAGGACCTGCCGCTCCTCCTGTGTCGGCTCCAGCACGTCCATGTCGTTCAGGGTTTTCTTGAGCCAGGTGCTATCCATGATGTGGCAATCGTTGTGGTAATCTACCGACCAGCCCCTGATCATCTTGAAGTCGGACACACGAAGCTTCACGTCGTCCTCGGCCGCCGGTGGGATGTCGGACCACAGGGTGCAGCCCAGGATGGTCAGCCGCGAGGTCTCGTCGTCCCAGCGGTTGCGGTTTAGCAACACTAGTTTGCCGCCGAGCACCTCCTCCTTCTCTAGCCGAGTTGCTCTCCTGATGCCGGTGCTGTAGGTCATGCCGAAGAACTCGTGGTTGCCTAACACGAGAAACACCTTGTCGAACCGGGCTGTCTGCCGGGCTAGGAACTTGAGGAGGGGCTCGTAATCGACTAGCCGTCCGATGTCGCCGCCCAGCACAAGCAGGGGGGCCTTGACGGCGAAGTCGAATGTGTCGTACTGGTTGTTTACTTCCAGATGGAGATCAGACATGATCTGCACTTGGCGTCCACATGGTGTGCCGTAGGGCGCAGTAGGGCCCATGATCATTTCTGAAAATCGCTGTAGAAAATCCATTTTGGGCAAAGATCAACGTCAACGAGCTGCTTCAGATGTTGAAAGATGTTGGAAAGAGGTGTGAAGATGTCCCGAATAGAATAAATAGCTTGTCCTGAGAAGAAGGCGTCAGCTTGGGTCAATATATCAGCTGGAATGTCTGACGCAAAGATGGCTGAGCTAGTGGGATGGCGTCCATTGCAAGCCACCCGATCTGCCTCAATCCGGCTCGAAGTACAGATTAGGACTCCAGCATTGGCCTAGAAGGACCTAGACGAGGACGGGGTGGGGACCTGGAACATTGGACAGAAAAGCTTAAAGACGAAAATATATAGGTGAATCAAATAATGATTAGTCTCGCTGTTTTCAGGCCGTTATTCAGGACAGAAACAGCGCTCCATCCTGTGTATCATGGACACCCAGGTTCTCGGCCCCCTTGCCGAGTACCAAATGCAGTCCGAAATCTATCACAAAATTATTCAAAACAGACACCTGGTCTCCCTCTGCACTAAGACCCTCAACGCATGTGCCACCTCCCGCAAATGTCCTAGAGTATCCTGGTCGAGCTGAGGGTCAAGAAAAAAAACATCCCTGGGACTGCATCAGAATGCAAAACGCCTCCCCTCTTTCCTGTCCGTCCCTACTGTGTATCCCTGCTGTGTACAATGAATTCGCATGCTATATGATCAAGTCGGTCATGCCTCCCGACGTCCATGCCCTCTTGGGAGCGCTCATTGCGGTTGTGATTTTGTACATCTTGATTTGAGCCCGTCTTGGACTGTCTCGAATCGGCTTCTCTTCATCTCGAAGCACCTGCTCGAGAGGGCTGGCCGTTCTTTTGTTGGATTGTTCTGGTTCAGAGCCGCGTCGCCTTTATGAATGCGCCCAACCGCCTGCAACATCCACCCATTCTGCAAGGCAGGATCCTTCCTTGCCTTCCACATCGACCACGTCAGTGTCGCATCTGCAACGGCAACCAACACCTCCTTCTTGCGGGGCGTCCCAGTGTTCCCAGTAGTCGTCCTCCTCGAAGCGTGCACGATCGTTTAGTGTCGTCTGTTCTAGGAAAGACTCGCGGGGAAGCTGAAGGCCTGGGGCGTTTGAGGGACAGTGCTGAATCGTGGTATGTCGGTATCCAAAGTCCCGGAAGTAGTGGATATCCTGCGGACCCAGGAGAGCGCCAGCGGCGAGGGAGTGAATCGGTGCGTCGCCCCACTGAAATTGGTTAGCATCATCTTTGCCAAGAAGTATTTGCCAAGAGATAAAGGGGCACAGAACATACCCGTTCCATCCAGAAGCCGCCACTGCGGTCCATCATTTCGAAGAAATCCTGGTATTCCTTGCTGCGGAACCAGCTGAGCTTCGCAATCTCGAAGTTGGACCAGAAATGGCACATGTTGTACTTCTCGCCTTCCATGGACTCGGGGTCGATAATGGGTTTGGTGTTTTTCTTCGGGCTGGTTCGTGGAATATCGCCGCCGGGGCTATCGGAGTCCTTGGGAGGCTCCTCATCCTGCTCCTGATCCTCCGGGGGTACGACGAACATTTCCCACAGTCCCTTGGAGGTCAGATTATGGAGTCGCTTGTACGCGGAGGCATATCGGAACATATTGGGGACGGTCTCGCGAAGTTCCTTGACGGCAATGGTGAAACCGTAGGTCTTGTTGGTTTCGATCATCCTCTGGAAGGGATCACTGCAGGGGAGGTAAGTATCCACTTCGTAGGGGTGTCTCGCACGAGTGCAACATACTATGTGATGTCACAGAAATAACTGATCTCGGGCTCGACTCGCCAGTACCACTCATACTTGAGTAGAAGAGGGTGGTTGAAGAAGAAACTAGAGACGGTTAGGTCGGTTTCGACAAGGACATCATGGGAGCCTACCCAGAGTAGAAGCGACACATCTTGTGATAGCTTTCCAGCCCACCATACATGACGGCAGCATCGCCCTGCTTCGCAATGCCTTCTTGTGCAACCGCGGGGTCGATCCAGTCAGGGAATCCCCACATCTCAGGTCCAACCTTGCCGAACTCAACTTCTCCCGATGTGTGGTTTCGGATGGTTTCTTTGAAGTTGTCGTCGAAGTCGCCATCGTTGAGGAAGACGTAGGGGTAGTGATACCAGCGGTTGAAGTGGCGCTCAACCGACTTGATGGACTGAATAACACCGTCGATCTCCTTATTTCGGGCGAGGATAACGAAGGCGGCATTGGCACGGGGTTTGGACGTATCGGGCTCGACACAGCCTTCGACGAAGACCTTGTCGTACTTTTCGTTGATTTTTCTGTTGTCGCATATGTGTCAGTAACTGGGCTGGTGTGAATTGCGGAGTGGCGGAATCAACATACCGCATAGCTGGGGCGGCTCCCCCAGGTATCAAGAATCTCGCAGGCGAGCTGGGATGGCTGACGAAGAGAATGAATATCAAGATAAGCACCAGCATGGGAAAGAATATGACAATGCCCAGGGGCACAGAAATGGTCGAATTCCCCCGTAATCGCAAGGGTCTTCGAAAGAATGCAATGCGAGAGTCCTTCTTCCTTTTCTCGTCGACGGGGAGCGGAAGGGGCGGATCGTTGGAGACCCCCTTGGTGGCCCGCCGGATCAAGTCCATGATGAGAATGGACCTGCCTCAGCGGCAGGAGTTGTGATTGAGGGGGAAGGGGATCGGAGGGACATAGAATGCGCCGCTAGGAGGCGCCAGCGTCGGGGCGGCGGCGGCGGCGGGTGAGGAGAGACGGGAGACGGCGGTAGAGACGACGACCGGGGAGCGAGGGGGGCGAGGGAGCGACGGAGGATTAAGTTGAGGAGAGTCGATGAGAGGGAGCGAAGCAGAAGTAGAAATAACGGATATAGCGGACTAAGAGAAAGTCGGCGTCGAAGGCGCAAAGCGAGAGCGAGTTCCGGCCTTTCCAGGAGTCGTGCGGACAAGGAGTGGGTGATAATGGGTTAGAATTAATAAAGACCGGCAGGGACCACGTTCCCTAAACAGAATGCCCACCCACTGACGCGTCCACCGGGAAAGCGGCGGCAGTGGGTCTCGAATCGACAACGGAGCGGGAGGGAGATGGGCGGCCACAGGGTGACAAAAACTCGATCGCGGGTGGAGGCAGAGGGCGATCTTGTTGTACGAGGCTCGGGAAGGCTGAGGGCTGGAATACGAGACGCTCGGTGGTGATGTGATGTGATGTAAGCCCTTGAGATGCGTGCGCCTGGCGGGCGAGATGTGGTGGATGTTGAAGCCCGGCAGCAGACAGGCGACAGGAGGCTTTGGCAAGGAGGTGCCCAGGCCACCCAGAGGGCCCCTGCGAGTTGACAGGGGGCGGGGCACGGGCCAATCACGGCGCCGCAGGCATGAAAACCGGGTCCAATCAAATGCCCCGAGATCCAGGAATGGCGGATAATCTGTATTCCCAGATCCGGCACCCCCCTCTTTGCGAGTTTAGGGGGAAGGTGGTTTTTAGATTTGGGAGAAGCAGCCACGTCGAGCTAGGGAGCTTCCAGGTTTTTTTTCTTCTGGCGCATGAGGCAAGCCGCAAGCGAGCTTTTGGGAATGGCGGCCCCACGGGTCCAAGGGTCCATGCAGCCGCCCACATGTCGGCGGAGGTCCTGTGCGCGCTGTGGCTCCGCGCTGTCGTTCAGTGTCGTGTGCTGTGGCTTGTGGATGGGTTGTGGACGGCGCTGTGCAGCACGAGCGATGCACAACAATGCACAAAGCAAAGAGGGTAGCAGCACAGCAAGAACCGCAGCGCTGGCCGTCCTGCCGTCGGAGCTGCCCCGTCGAATCGGGCGGCGGCATCCGCACGCTCCCGGGTCCCCTCTCACATGCACGGCCGCGGGGCTAACGTAGCAAACCAAACTCACGGGAAGGAATTGAGGCTCGTCATGTCAGCACAAGCGGCACTCACATTATTCGCCTATCCGCAACTTAAATCCCGAGAGCCACCCCTCGAGCCGCACCTGGCAGTTCGCATTTCGCAGACCAAGCACGACACCGCGCATCTTGCCGAGAGAGATTGAGTGGACGTGCAGCGCTCCGGAGAGTGGGCGGCCAATTTCCATCTCCTGACGCGTCAGCTAATTTGGCCCATCTTGGCTCATCTTGACCCATCTTGGCCTATCCCCCTCGCCGCTGAAGAAATGCCACCCAAAATCACCTCCAAGAATCTGTCCTACGACACCTCCGCCCCGCCTTTTCTCGCCGCCCTCCGCGCTCAAGCCTCCGGCGCTTCGGGCCCGGATCCTCTCCTTGCCGCCCAGCGGAGATCGGTCAAGAAGCGGTCAAGCAGCGAGGACGCCGAGGATGTGCCTTTGGTGGTCGACGAGGACGGCAACGTCGTGAGCCACCTTGAGGTGGACAAGGACGGCGTTGTCGTCAAGGACAATCAGGACCATGATGCATTGGTAGATGCGCCTGAGAATGAGACGCCCAAGGAGCCGGACAGTAAAGTCTCCATCGGCGGACGGAAACGCAAGGTTGGAAAGGTCATTGGCGACTCTGCGGACCAGCCCGCCGAGAAGGACGCTGCTGGGAAGGGAAGAAAGGATGGCGAAGCCAAAGAAGGAACCAAGGACCGCAAGCCCAAGAAGAAGTCCAAGAAGATCAAGTTGAGCTTCGACGAGGATGAAGGCTGAATCTCATGGACCAAGAGGCACAGCTTTTGCTGCCAGCCGTCGGCTTCGGGTTATCCAGCCAGTCCAAGGACGTTGCCGCAACCACATGGGCTGTCTTGCCCAATTCGGTGTGTGAAAGCCCGGGGGTCTCACGCCACTTCCCAATCGCTCAAGGAACTCCTCTGGGGCCAAATCAGCCGACCAGACAGCAGCAGCGCAGACCTGTTCCGCGAACTTCCGTCTCCGGCAGATACAGTCGGCCGTCTTGGTGATAAGCTTGGTGATAAGCCTGGCTCTAGGACCTGAAGGAATGGTGGTTGAATCTTTAGACTAGAAAGCCAAGCTAGTAGACTCACACTGAGCCGCATTGATCGGTCTCCAAATCCACCCCAAATGTAAATTGCGTCAGTCACGTAATCATATACTCATACGATACTTACGGAGCTCAGTCACTCGCAATATCCGGAGGACTCTCTCCTCATGGCAAAGTGATCTAGGGAACACTCCAATGGCACTCAAACAGTGGTCAAAATGACTTCTGCAAGCTAGTAAATTGACACAGGGAAAAAGGCACCCTAATCTACACAAAACCGCTGCTCTCCCCGGGGCACCATCCCGCCTTCGTCTAGTGTTTCCTCAATACAACCACCCGGTCCATAATGCCGCTGAATGCATTTATCGGTATCGGTACTCGGGCTTGATGTAATCGGCGAAGGTCTTGGGCTCCTCGAACTCGGGAGCGTGGTGGTGGTGACCATCGTCCTCGGCGCCGACGTAGTCCATCTTGTAGACGCTGCCGCACTCGGGGCATCGCTCAATGGGGCGGTCCTTGGTGATCTGTAGTCAATCGACGTGGTTAGCAAATCGTTCCATCCGTCCGGGAGCGCAGGGAGCACTTACGCCGAGCCAGTGGACGTTGTGGGAGTCGGCGGGGAAGCCGGTGCAACCGGCGAACTGCTCGTCACCAGCGGATCGGACAATGATGGGGTTCTCCATCGTGCCGAGGCGGCTGGCGTCAAGAGGGCGCATGTCGAAGATGTCGACGCCCTCCATCTTACCGAGAATCTCGAGACGCTCCAGACCAGTGGCCTGCTCGAGATCGGTGGGGACGGTTCCGACGGCGGCACCGGGACCGAAGAGATCGTCGTCAGTCTTGACCTCTGTTGGCGGCTTCTGTCAGCGGGTGTGGCCTTCACATTGACTCGACCGAGGTTGTGGGGAATTGCGGATGGATGGCAATCGGGGCTCGGAATCGTGGTGACGTACCCTTCAGAGTCTTGTAGGCGCCGACCTTCTTCTCGGTAGCGGCAGCGACGGCCTCGGTAGCCTTGGGAGCATCGCCTGGAACACAATCAAGTCAGCCATCGTCACCAAACCCCATCATACGAGGATTGCCATTGGGCGGGCGGGAGGAAAATGCGTACGGCGGACGAAGGAGGTGGTGAAGGTGCGGGCGACGACGGGGCGAAGGGCGGCGCGGCGGGCCGCGGCGATGGCGGTGCGTTGCATGAACATTGTATCGGTTGCGCCGGCGATGGAGGTTTGGGTGATGCTGGGAGAGGTGTTGTCGAGGGATTTGTGAGGATGGGCTGATTTGGGAGGAAGTTGAATGGCGGACCCAATTCGGGCACGGGAATTGGCCAATCACAAGCAAGGTAATTTGCAACACGTGACTTTCCAGCTTCCAAGCTCGGCTGACTTTGGGACTGCCTGATGACCACGAAAACAGACCACTACGCCGGAAGGATGAGTTCGTATTCGTACAGCTTATCAATCGAGGGCGATGTATATCAATTGTGATCTCTTTAACATCCATTGCTCCTTGGCGTTGCAACCAGAGCTGTGGGAATATTTTGGTTACTCATGGCCCGGGATTTTTTCGCCAAAATCGGGTTTCAAGTTTAGGTCGTTCGTAGCGCCTCTTGCTGTGCTCTGGATGCACCAAAGTCAATGCTGACAGGGCTCGTGCAGAGTAGATGTCCAACAGAACCAGGGTGAAATGACAGAGGTTTCGTCATGACTGTCCGCAATGCAGGGCGATATAGTATTAAAATTGAAGATAGGGTCATATTTATGCGCCGTGCCTCGGCAATTCTTGAGTCTTGGAATGGGTCATGTGGATGATGTGACTCAGAAACCTGCGTGAGATTGATAACCGACCACTATGTCTTGGATCTGTGCGAACATTGAGGAAACTCAGAGCAAGGCAAGAAGAATGTATTTTATTTTATTTAATTTGCATAATTGGACTTACAAGTCATGCCACCGCTGAGGTCGATGCGCTAATAAGCAGCCGATCATTGGTGAACGCATGGGCGGTAACCATCCAGGGGTGCTCAATCGTCTTACCATCGGAATGGCCACTGCTGCCTATACCATCCCCGCAAACAAGCACTTAATGGATCTTCACTTGCACTATTATTGGTGAGGGATCGCTTTTCTAGAGGTTTTTTTATTAAATACACTGTCTGCGATTTCTCCTTAACCGCACGTTAAAACCGACTATTTTCCCTCGTCTGCCGTGAACCCAAGTCTCTTCTCTCATCCATGCTCATGCACCACAAACAACACAAGCAACCAAAAGTTTCTCTCAAACAAAATCCAAATCCAAGGCCATTATGTTAGGCTCAGCCACTATTCTTCGCGGCTTCAAGATCTCTGTGGCCGGTCTCGACGCATTCCTTTGCGCGAATGGGGTAGACGAGACGTACGGTCGTCCACCAATGGCTGAAAACCACCCAGACAAGGACACCATCTCCGCGCTACTCTACACTAAGATCACCGAGGCAGGCGGTACTGCTAGCAAGAATAAGTTTCGCGTTGTGATTCCTTCTAGAGAAGGGCATGATCCCTCTACTGTTGCCTACGTTACATATTCTTGGCTTACAGTCTACGCGCATTGCGACCTACGGCTAGACGAAGACTCATTCATACAAATCCCGATAGGGTTCGAGGAATTGAGAAATGAGATTCTGTCATATGCCGATAAAGTCACCAAAGGTGGCATTTCAGATGAAGGGCGGATGGGCCTCTTTGCTGTTCATACGCATGAGTTTCGAGGCTTCTCCAACCCCCAGGAACTCATTGACAGATTCAAGGTCAGTTGTTGTCATTATCTATCCGAATCCTTCTTTTAATGACCCGAGCAACTGACCCCCTTGTCATTTCAGTGGCCTCAGTATTGCGATCAGTGTGATGCGGTGTTCAATGATCCCGAGGCTTCGGATGATTGGAATAAGAGAGCATGGAATATGAGACAAGATCACCGTGCCGAAGTCCATGGTTCTGTTGAGGGTAGAAATCCATTGCCAGAGGTATAATAGGCTTTTAGGCTTTTAGGCTCATCTTAGGTCCTAACCATACCCTCATGTCCTAACTTTATGGCCAAGTCTTAGTTTCATTTTGAAATAGCTGGGCACGAACTTTCATTGCATCTCCCGCACCTGTGCCGACTCCCAAAACATAACCACCCTTGTGTAACACCCACTTGTTTTCGTTCCAACAGGCGACGTCGCGTTTGTGGATCTCTACGCCTACCGTTGCTGTCTTGGTGGGCTGGATAGTTGGGGTTTTCTCAAAGCCCACCAACGCCCTCTCCTCAGGCTGCTCCACCTGCCAAATATACAACTGAACCACTTCTTGGCCAGCTAAATGTCCAGAGTTCTCCACAGTGACAGAGATCGTCCAGTAATCTTCGCTAGCACTTACGGTAGAGATCGTGGAAGTGAAGTTGGTGAAGCTCAGCCCATAACCAAACCACCATTGTGGCTGCACGTCTGCTTGGTGGCTATACCATCGATATCCAACCTGGGACTCCTCCTTGTACAACACAGTTCCGTCAACTCCTGGCCAAGATTGGGAGTCAGATGAGAAAGGAAGATCAGCGTAGCGTCGCGGCCATGTAATGGGCAACCGGCCAGATGGGTTGACGGTCCCGAAAAGAACATCTGCCAAAGCGTTTCCTGCTTCCTGTCCTCCATACCAAGCCTGTATAAAAGTCGATACTCCATCGATCCACGGAAGCTCAACTGGAGATCCTGACTGGTTTACGAAGATCAATTTCTCTGGCTGGGCTGTGCGTTTGAGTAGTGCTTCCACTAGTTTGTCTTGGTCTCCTGGCAACGCCATAGACTGTCTGTCATAACCTTCGCTTTCCCATTCATCGCTTAAGCCTAGAACGACAATCGTCACCTCGCTTTCATTTGATAGTGCGACCGCTTCGGTGATCAGTGTCTCCGCATCTGGGATTGGTTGCGAGAAGCCGATGCGAACTGACGGGTTGGAGGAGAAAACGTGGTTAACATCGTCGGAAGAAGACTTGTGAGCTATTGAGTCCGTGTTCACCCAGCCCTCAATTGCCACCCTGTAGGACTTGCCAGCTTCCATAAACTTGGTACGGATGCACTCGGCACTTCCGAATGAATAGAATGTCTCCCCAGGATTATCCCAATTGCTGTTATCAACAACGGGCTCCCCGTCGACAAAGAGCTTGGATCCACCGACACTGCTTAAGCTGAAAGAATGCATCCCGGAAATTGAGGGGACAACTGATGAGGAAACCCTGAAAGAATACGGTGGGACAGGGTCGACCTGGAACTCAAGAGGTGCGCTGTCAGACAAATCGATATTTGAGCTGTCGCGAAATTGTGTCTCTGCAACGGGACCAGACAAATCTGTCGATGCGAAGAACTCAATCTGGACCATAGATTTCTCCTGAGTATCCACTGATGTGTTTGATGCCCAATGGTCTTTTTCGAAGAGAGGCAACCATTTCAATGCGTGTGCCCCAAGGGCATATTTAACGGATAGGTCGGTACCAAGCGTTTCGGCTACAGCTTTGAATGACTCCATGGGCCGGCTCAAATACTGCGGGTTCATACTCGCCGAGCCGCCACCACCTGGGGTACCCAAAAGAGCATTGGGGCCGATGAACGCCACTTGCTTTCCAGCGAGATTCTCCAGCTTCAGGGGCAGTGTTTGGCTTGAGTTTTTGAGTAGGACGATGCCACTTGCCGCCATCTCGCGCATTAGCTTGGTGTCCTCTTTTGTTGTCGAAGAGATTTCTTCGCGATCTCGGGATTTCTTGGCTAGCTCTGGAGAAAGTCCCAAAAGGTTGAATTTGCGAGCAAGGGATAGGACACGGGCGACCGATACGTCCAGAGCCTCCAAGACCTCTGTCGTGGGGTTGCCTTCGATCGCCTGGAGGAGAATTTTCCCACGTTTCTCTGGGGGCCCAGGCATTTCTAAGTCAAGGCCAGCAATGAGACTTTCGAGAGTCGAGTTAGTGCCACCCCAGTCACTCATGACGAGGCCTTTGAATCCCCACTCTCCTCGAAGAACATCTCGAATTATGGGAGCGTTTTGATCCATGTGCTCGCCATTGACCACGTTATATGAAGTCATGATGCAATCTGGGGGTGATTGTGATCTAATAATCATCTCAAAGGGCTTGAGGTAGATTTCTCGGAGTGCCTTTTCAGAGATCTTTGCGTCAATGCTGAATCTTTCGTATTCTTGCTCATTGGCAACACTGAGAGATGAACTCCGTTAGTAATCCTGATCGAAGGTGGAATAAATGGAAAGGCATGAGAATTGCAAGAGCTGACTACTTACAAATGCTTTGCTGTCGCTGAGATCTCCCCCGACTCCTGGACGCCATGGATGTACTCCACAGCTAGCGATCCACTGAGGAAAGGGTCCTCGCCGAAGCATTCGAAGTTGCGCCCACCCAAAGGATTGCGGGCACAACATATTGTCGGAGCGAGCAACACATGCGCAGCTTTCGTCTTGGCTTCGCGGCAGAGCAAACGACCTAAATCTTGCATTTGTGTTTTGCTCCAGGTTGCTGCTTGGCAGACAGGGCCTGGAACGAAGGCGGCAGATGGTCCATCGACGGCGAACTTTCCACGAGCACCAGAGGGGCCATCAGTTGTCTGGGACCGTTGGTGTCAGTAAAGATTACATGGTTCATATGTAAATGATGAATACCTTAATGGATCCTATTCCAAGCCGAGATACTTCTTGGGTCTGCCAAATGTCAACACCGGAGAGCAGGAAGACTTTCTCTTCTAGCGAGAGCTGTCCCAGCAGTGTTTCAATATTAGTGGACGCCATGGTGTTGAGGTGCGAGATGTCAGCCAAACTTGTGGTGCGCCTGTAAGAGGCGTCCCTTGCTATCTAGGAGGTTTCGACTCGACTCTTATCTGAGCCAGACTCGCTTGCCATCGGTTGTTCTTCGGGTTCTTGTGCCATATCCGCGCTTATGGAGTTGTGGTTACGGCTAGATTACCTAGATTCCGGCATTTCGGGCAATTGAACGGCGGTTTTCTTATCGGAGACTTACTATGTCCTGCACTTTGCGGTTTGCCGATCGCGGTATTTGTGGTGATTGATTGGTGCTGCTAGGCGAGGTAGTGTGGAGGTCACTTATCGGACGGCCGATATGGGATATAGTCCGCAATGGTGGCGGTATTTGGTGTCATTGGCGGGACGCCTAAAACCCAGGTTCGCGGAATTCGTTATCATTGGCCACACTAGACTATGTTAGTAGCGTGCTTGCTATCATGGTGGATATCCTTGGCGAGAACCTGCGTTATCTGCTCGTCCTGGGGAACACCTCCACTACCCCATGCCTGACCCTAGGCGGCAAAGCTACCTGTACCAAGGCGGGACTGATTGAGCAAGGAGGGCTACCAAGTAACAATCTTTCACCTTGGACCGATTTGCGGTCTGAAATGGGGAGCGGGGGTGGATCATTCTAATCGGGAGGCTGGCTTGGGGAAATGTTGGCTCAAATGATCATTTGGCGAGCTTTAAGAAGGCTCCTCCCATCCCAAGCATCGAGAACCTAAACACACCAAATTTCAGTTTCAATATTGCTGTTCTTCAGAATGTCTTCAGCTGACAACATGGCTCGCAGAGAGCCAGAGCGGCACGACTCACGTGGCACGTATCTTCTTGCCATGGTCTGCTTCGTCGTGACAGCGAATGCAGCAACACAGGGCTATGACTCTTCCATGATGGTGAGTTATCATTGAGTGACCCTCTTGTTTCTTGTTTTGAAGATGTCCCTGTCTTGCTCACCAAGATTACATAGAACGGCCTCCAGATTTTGCCCGCGTACACCGACTATTTTGAACTGACGACGACAACGCTCGCTCTCAATGTCGCCATCGTTTTCGCTGGCTCCGTGATAGCTATGCCCTTTGCTGGCCCTATTGCCGATGTATGGGGTCGCAAGTGGGGAATTGCTATTACTGCGATTATATCCATTATTGGTGCTACCATCCAAGGTGCCGCTGTTCATGAGGCTATGTTCTGCATTGGTAGACTGCTTGTCGGTGTTGCCATTACGACGGGCTCCACTGCTGCCCCCGCGTATGTCTTCGGAAATCCCCACCATATCTGATCAGTGCACTTACGTTAAATGCAGTTATATCTCCGAAGTCGCACACCCCAGGAATCGCGTCATGCTTACTGGTCTTTATGGCACGAGTTGGTACATTGGTAGCCTCATTGCGGCCGGCGTTACATACGGGAGCCAGTTCATGACTACCACTTGGTCGTGGCGACTACCCTCTCTTGTACGTTGCGAATGCATCTTTCATCCGTAATTAAGCTAATTTGACCTAAAGCTTCAATTCATACCTTCCATTCTATGCTTGGTCCCTCTGCCATTCATCCCGGAAAGCCCTCGTTGGCTGATTTACAAAGACAGGCATGAGGAAGCCCTGGCCATTCTGACGAAATACCACGGCCAAGGCGACCCAAACTCTACTGTCGTCGCTATTGAGTATGCAGAGATCTGTCAGACCTTGGAGCATGAGAAGGCTGTCCAAAATACGGACTGGAAGGCCTTGGTTAGGACTCGACCCAACCGCTGGAGACTTGGTGTCACAGCGGCAGTTGCTTGTTAGTCTCCACCACTTTTCTCAAGCCGTGAAATTAACTAACAATGTGCAAAGTCTTCTGTCAAGTCAGTGGAAATAACATAATTACGTATTATCTTGGAGACGTTCTTACTGCGGCCGGAATCACTGGGATGCAGACACAGCTAGCCATCAACATAGGGCTGAGCGTGTTCAATCTTTTCACGTCTACGCTCGGTGCTTGGCTGACCGATCGAGTTGGAAGGAGACGAGGCTTCCGTACGTATTTCATACATCCCTCAAGCCTTAACATAAACTGACATTTCATCTTTAGTGTTCGTGACAATCACCATGTCGTTGCTGCTAATTATTGTTGCTGTCTTGACCAAAGTTTATGGAACTAGCCCCAATCTTGGATCCTCTGCCGCTCAGGTGACCATGATCTTCCTCTTCTATGGCGCCTACTCCTTCGTTTGGACGCCCCTGTCCATTCTTTATCCCGTCGAGGTACTCTCGTACTCCATGAGGGCAAACGGCCTTGCCTTCTTCAACGGTCTCTGTTATGGAACCGCCTTCTTGAATACTTTTGCAATCCCGTATGCCATGAAGTGGTCAAGTTGGGGATTCTACCTTATAACGGCTTTCTGGAACTTGATTTTCGAATGCGGAGTGATTTACTTTTATTTCCCCGCCACAGAGGGAAAGAGTCTTGAGGAGATTGATATCATCTTTGAGGGGCTTAGGCATACAGACTTGGACGTGACGATGGCAGATGTTCTCGAGGGTAAGGCTGTTGATCTCGAGATTGCAAAGGGAGAGTTGGCGGACAAGTCTTAATGAACATGATTGCTCAAGACACCAATAGCTATATTTATTTCTACAAACAATCCTGTTATTAATTAAATCGCAAGACTTTTGTCAAAACCTCCCTCACTTTACCTAGAATTAGCCCTCTCTACCAACCGATTGGGAAAATGTTGATTAAATGAGGATTTATGAATCTAGGGATTATGGGGAACATGAGATCTTGACGCTGGATTTTATTTTGAAGAGTTATATCAGTCTGATTGCCGGAAAGAATAAAGGATATGTATCGATGTTGAACCCCCAGGCTTAGCAAATCGCAGCCGTTATGGAGCCTCAGCCGAGGCTACGGTCAATGGGTGTGGTGGACGGGTTGCGAGATAATTAGAGAGCCCAACAAGAAACCATAGATGGTTTGGTCAAATTCGGATGTAATTAGGTATAAAGCAGCTTGTGCAATTTGGGTGCAGGTATCTGTGTTCAGATTCCACATGCGACAGTGCTTTCTAGTGGATTCGAGTCACTCAGCCATGGGAAAAACATAATCAGAATCTAACTACCTCCATCATCGGGCTCTCGCGTGTGGAGAGATGCAACTGTGCTGATATTTCACAGATGTTTACGCGCCTGTGCCAATACCAGATCACTAGGAATCATTGGAAGTGCGATTTGAAGCACAGGAACGTTGTACTCGAACTTCGAATGCGATTAGCAGACCAGAGCTAACCAGAATTTGTTATGTCACATTCGATATGAGCTTTGCGATTACTACGCATTGGCAGAGTGATCGTTCTGTTTTGTTATAGCTGATAATGCACCATAATACAGTGGAAATAATAAACTCCTCTTATCAGTTCCAAATTCATGGATTTATTCTTCTCCAGTCCACCTTCGTCCATACCGGACTTCGCTGCCGACGGCCAGATTCTAGATCAGCTCTCCAGGACTTCTTTAGTTCATCTAGAGTAACTTCTTCATGCGCTTGCTCTCGATTTTCAGCAGGACTCCATGGTGGCTCAAGAGCCCCCAAAATCTTCAAGCGTTCAAAATCCCAAAGAATGTATCCCCATTGACGATACTGCCAATCCAAATGCTCGTACACAGCAGGCGATGATTCAGTCAACGACAACCTCCAAATCTGCTCTGCCCCTGTGTCACCATCATCATAGAACGGTTTGGCGGTTTCGAACTCTGCTAGTAAATCTTCATCAAGATTGTAATTCTCATCGAATTGCTCATCGAGCACGCGGGATAAGAATTCTCTATTTCTCCAAGGTTCTAGAAAGCCGACGCGCATCGTTTGGCATAAACTTTCAACAGACGATAATGTAATTAGATGATGGATCCAATCGAGACCTAGGGTCAAGAAGTGTTGTATTGCGTCATCTCTTATGCCCGCATTGAAGTTGACATGATACTCGATAGTCCAGCCGAGGTCATACCTCGCGACTTTGTTAAAAGCTACAGAGGGAATTAATAACCTGCCGAAAGACGAATGAGGTGTGAAATAAAATCTTACCTGGAGCAATTTGACGACCGAGAAAGTCATGAATGCAGCCCAGCTGAGCGTTCTCCCAGGGAGAAAATTTGAGAAAAAAGGCCGGGGTGTATTCGAAAAGATCCATGCTAAAACGGAAAGATCCATATACCTTTCTAAAAAGTTCGAATCGGTACAAAGCCCGAGCAATTCTGTCCTTCTCTCTCGTCGTTGGTGCCATGGGGGCAAAGCTGTTTCCTAGCTGCACATGCGGAGTTTGTGAACAAGCAGAGGTAAACGTATCCACTAATTGGGAGACAGTGTGTGTATGGAAGTCTCCCATTCTGATGGCTTCCTCCATGCTCCAGCAGCTTGATGCAATAATTGGTCGTGCAAGTTGCTTCACGAAGCTGAGCGCAAAGTTCTGAATGTTGACCGCTCGCTCATCAGGAATCTCGATTTCCGGGAAGACCTCTGTACTCAGCTCTGGAGGGATGCAGCGATGGACCACAGTGGCCTCTGGCAAAACGCTTTGACCGATACAATTGACAAGCACCGTTCTGATCAGGTCATCCTGGCTTGACTTGAAGGCTGCGAACCAATCCCGGCAACTCAGAGCAGCGGATGCCAATGATCGTGGGTCGGGAATAAAGGTGAGGACTTCAAGCTTTAACTCCACTGGTAAGGACGCGAACGTAGCGATCGTGGTCTGTAGCTGGGCCATGACTCCTCGAGTTGTGGACGGAATACAGGCCTTGAGGGGTGGGAGAAGAACGCGCGACCAAGGAGGTTTTCAGTAATACGACACCATAAATGATTGGAAACGCCAGACCCTTCAAGGGAGGTTCAAAAGAGGGATATGACAGAAAGTTGCAGAGGCGAAGAGAAGTGTGTGTTTGAAGCACACGCGCCAATGTCATCATCAGAAGGTCTTTGAGGGGTCCAACAGGTGACGCAGCCGGCGCCAATGGAAACAGGGAATGTGAGTGGGGCACGGGCCGATGATAGACCAATTGCTGTTCGCTACTTCAATGCCATGCGCCAACAGTTGTTATTAATACCAAATTGGCGCCTTGCTGCGTGTTGGCCGCACCTAAAGACAACTTTAGTTATAAAAGCAGACATGGTTGCTCAGCCCATTTAAATGTTGCAGAACCAACAAGCGGCGTAGCAACGTAGGCTGCGCCAACTGAAACGAGTACCGCTCGGTCACAGACCAATAACTGGCTGTAACTCCTGGGCGATTGGTCTATGAATTCTGGGATCGTTGAGTTGGCGCTGTAGTACGTGCCGACGCCTATTTTTAAATGCCCGGCATGGCGATCCTGAAGGCTGGCGTCTATCAAGAGTGATCGAGGTCAAATGAATCATCAAAGACTCATGGGTTCTGCAGCATTCAACTAAACAAGGGTCAAGGTGATTGCCTCACAATGATACGATGCTAGACAGAGCCCACCCCGGAGCCCACCCACAGCTCTAATATACAAGCGCCGTCGAGTAGAACGCGCCTAGTTATAAAAGTGTGCAATATTCGCCAACATCATGTCCACTCCATCAACAGCATACTCAACTTTGGCTTTCATTTACTGCACCTCTCATTGAGACACTTTACTCAACCTCTTGTCTAAGCTCCAGCCTTCTCAACTCATACAGTCAGCCATGTCGCGTCATTCAAACGGAAAGCAGCCAGCTTATGGAGGATGCGACGATGAGGCGTACAAACAAACGTATGACGGCTCATACAGCGGCTCGTACGGTGGAAGTCGCAACGGGGCGTCCGGAGGAAACAGCGAACTGCCGTATAGAAACGATTCGTCATCACGCCAAGCATATGGTAGTCAGTCGTCTAGTCGAGATTGGCAGCGCATAGAGGCATCTCGTGATGACCGAGCTGGCCTTAGCTACCTGACGGATGACTACAGCGACAAGCCCGCAACTCAGAGTTGGACCAACCGAGCTCCGGATGAAAGATTTGGAGTAAGACCTACCAAGGCGGCCACCGCTCCTCCCGGGGGTGCCGATCGCTTTGACCCCTATCGTACATCTATGCAAGAACACAGAGATAGGGAGCGAGATAATGGTACATATGGTCCGCCTGGAACTCCATTTTATGATAGGTCAGTAGACTATCATGCCAAGGGGGAGGCAGCGGACCGAAACGATGAAAAGTGGAGGCAGGGTAACCCATTAGAGAGGCCAGCCAGGGCCAGAGAAGCCGCGGATTGTTACAAGGATGAACGTGAAGCTCGCATAGAGATGCAACAGGCGTACGTCGGGTATGATGAACTTGCGGGTTTCAATGGTCACAGAACTCGGATTCGTGTCTGCGGTGGCCGAATGAGCGAACTTGACAAGAAGTCAGATAGGAATCCCAATAGAGGAACGTTGAGGCAGGAAGAGAAGTACAGGAAGCGTCTGGAGAGGGAGGAGATGGAGCGGCAAGCACGCGCGAGGAAGGAGGCTGAAGCAGGGTCTGGGAGGCAACGGCGTTGAATCGAATAATGTAAATGTAAATTAGGGAGACTTGAGTTGTTAGAAGAATAGAACTTGGACACATAGCTTGGATTTATGTTCATGCTTTTTTCCTCACTGTTGGTTGGTCGGGCGAGATGAGGTTATGGTACTAATGGTGGCAATGACAGCACACAGAGCCAAATTGCTGCCACCATCGCGTCGCGTCGCTTCAGTAGAGCCCCCCACAACATCGTAGCTGTGCCATACGTTAGCACGCCATAGATTTGATGAGGACTGCATTCCGCTGTTAGTAGAATGAACAAATGGCCATGTGATCAAAGTGAATGTCGAGCCGGGATATCTTTTGGTGGTTATTTTACCGGAACAATCGTCTTGTAAATCTGGAGTGTAAAAGCTGACAACTAAACCTAGCCAAAAAGCAATTTACAGTGGTATCATATTCTTCTAGCAGCCTAATAAGCAGCCATTGCACACCATAAATCCCACTAGCGCGGGATTATTTGCAAAAGAATGATGTCCAAGACACAGGGATTGCACTGTTCTTGCTTGAAGGGTGCGAGAGACACGAGAGTCAAAGTACAACGCGAAAACAAAGCCATAGGAACCGGTCGAAGCTTTGTAAGGTTTAAAGTTCACTCACATTTCACAAAACCACTGTAAAATATGTGATAACCTCACAATAAAATTGTGTGACCAAGTCCGAAAGAAACATCGCTCCGTCGCACGCTTTATTTCCCAACAAAACTACCTTATTTAAAGCAAATACTCCTTTTATGATGAGACCCTTTGCGCCCCATCTCTTGATGCTTTTTTTATTTTACAGACGGCTCGCTCCAGCTATGGCAGCATCTTGATCACCACCCAAGAAATGTTGCCAAAGCACAGAGGCAATCAAGGGTCCGTCATGCTCAAGCCCTACCCTAGACATAGCCTCCTCGTAAGGAGCGGTAAGAAGCTTCCCTTGACTGTATCTCTCTTCAATCTCATGGGTTGTAATGAATTCATTGAACTCGGGATGTCCCTGGAAGCTTAGAATCCTTCCTGGTTGGTATGAGATCTGAACACCGCATTGTGCGCTGCGCCCAATGGCCTCAACGCCAGGGGGAGTGACGATTACAGCGTCCTGATGGACTTGGTGAATGCGCTGAAAGAAACCTTAATTTAGTCAAATTCACTCAGTCCCAAAGAGTGCGCACTTACCAACACGTCTTTACGGAATAACTTGGCGCCCAATGAGTTTAGCTCAACCTCTTCAACAGCCATTTCCCATCCTGTTGGGTTTCGAGCCACAGTACCACCAAGCGCTCTGGAGATAATCTGATGGCCATAGCAGAATCCCACGAGTGGCTTGCGGGCCGCGTACACCCTTTGAATGAATTGGGTAAGGCCAGGAATCCAAGCGTCATTCTCAAAAGCGGTGTTCTCTGCGCGATGGTCAGCATCACGATTCCGACAGTCAGGTACCGAGCACGACATACGACTTCCCGTCAGCAGAACGCCATCAATAGAGTTGAGATCTGGGAATGATTCCGCTGAAATAATATTCCACTTTAAAATCTCAAGGTTGGGAAAAGCGGCTGTTTCAAGAGCACTGGTCAGGAGGTTTCTGACAACATCTCCGTACGTTCCGTACTTCTCTAGCACCGGCCCTGGCGGCGCCTCGCACTCCAAAACAGCAAGTCGGAATGATCCAGTCATGATGTAAAAGTTATAGGTGAATTGGGAAGTCTGGGAGAATTTTTGGAGGTCAAAGTAGCTGCTGTGGAAAGCGATCCCAGAGCTCAAGCACCCCCTATATATACCAGAAAAACGAGAACGTGTGGCACCGAATGGATACCCGCAAGGTCACGTTGAGGATTCTGCATCTAGATTTGCCATGACCCCTCATAGGCGCGCGATGCTGAGTCGGAGAGGGATCCTGCCTACTTGTTGCAAAGGTAGGGTCATAGTTTGCGTGTTTCGACTCCCTCGGCCAGTCCTTCGTTGAGAAAGCCCGGCTTTTCCGATTTCTCACGTAATGAGAAAGCCAATTTGACTTCTCAACGCTTGACGAATTCCAAGCTAGAATTTGCGAATCTTCTATTGGATAAGCTGTACGTAATTGAAGCTCATAGGATGGTGGATCTGTCCATAGTCGTTAGTCACGCCGCCAAGAGTGATTGGATATTGGTGATACTCCTCCCCTGAGAGGGGTTCTGGCTCTACCCCAGAACTCCTTAGCCAATTCGAGAACAAATTTTCACCACGCCTGATCACCTTGCGCGGCTCTAGTCTAGTGGCTGGACACTTGCTGTGCCTTATTCATGAATTCCCCGTTCCCCGCACTAGTAGGGACAACGTGCTGTATATTTTTGTGCAAGCGTGACCGACTTATTGCTAGCCTGTGGGGCACGGCACAGGAACGCACGTTTTCCCCAGAATCAGGGTCGTGGTTCGATGGAGAGAGTACTACGTAGCATGCCTGCGGCGCAGCCTAATTTCCGCCTTGAAAATTCAAGCATTTGCTTATTGCTAGCCTGTCGGACAGGGTGCAAGATCGCATGTTTTCCCCGGAATCAGTGTCGTGGTTTGATGGAGAGAGTAGCCAGCGTAGCCCAGATTGGGCTTTGAAACTTCAAGCATGGACTAGTTATCACATGGGCATCCTGGGAAAATGTATGAGACGCGCTCAGTCCTTGTCTGATCTGAAAGCTACGTCATACCCCGCATTTCCTCCCGGCTGTATGAAGAGATTAGATCGCACAATTGGGTCAGTGCTTTTGTGCTCGCTCACTCCTCGTAATGGGGGCCAGATGCAACAACTTCATAATTTCAAGAAAATATACTCCAAATGCAAAAGAGAGACACGCACAGAACTAGTAGGGTATTTTAGACACTAACAGGAGTACCTTCAAACTAGATTGTCTTAGGAATGTCAAAATCGGTCCAGACCGCCGATTGCCTAACAGGGGTTTGTGCGGCACGGGGTTCACTAGCAACAAAGGCGCTGCTGCTAAGCCGCGCGCATCATCAAGGTGTGTGCGGTGATCAGGCACGTGTGAGGAATAATTCATTTTGGCGCTTCAGTTTAGTGTCTGATATAATGAATCCATGGTCATGCTTTGAGTGTTATGTTAGATGATAGCTACGGAACGAGGGGGAAAGCAATCCTTGCCGTTCGCGCATCGAGGGCCATTTAGCCTTGATGAGGTCAATCGCTGTCGACATGGCTAACATCAAGTCCTCTAAGGGGAAACAGTCCAGTATAAAAGAATAGGATACCATACCTAACCTAATTGGCTACACAACATTTTGGAGCTGTATCCCGAGGATCAGTCAAGGACTTGGCCACATGTGACATTTGAAGAAGAGAAATCCATTTACGACGAGAACCAGAAAAGAATCTCCTATTGGCCCTGAGGAGATCTGAGACAAAGCCCGAGTCACTAAATTACGATAGAGTTATCATGGGCTTGTTTGCTGAGGGGGAATATTCCCTTAATATTCACTGAATGTTCTAAATTGCTCGCCCGAGCAGTTAAAGATGTCTCTAAGTAAAATTTCTTGACTAACTGTCTCAAAAACTCGAAAGCTGAGGTAAACATGGGCATCTTGACAACATCAAACACTCGTAACTAACTGGAATATTTTAATCTTATGCTAAATCAACTTGAGTTTCCACCATAAGAAACTCATACCGCTAATAATTGAACACACTCCGGACAAGACAATAAGAGGCCCGTATCCTGTCCCATAGCCGCCATAAACCTTCTCATACCAAGGTAATCCGTAAATCAGTGCATGGCCAATGGGCCCTGACATAGTACTGCCAATACCTCTGCCTATTGAAAGAACACCAAGTATCATAGTTGGATCAAGGTCCTCTTGTCCTTTCTCGTTGCGACTCCATCCCTTAGGAGCCGCCTCCATCATATGGCGCGTGATCCCTGGCCAAGCTGAGGGGTACGACCCAGCAAAAAGTCCGTAGATTATGCAATATATGAACAATGTCGGTATTTTGGTCGCAAATCCCCACAACAGAAATGTCGCAAGTGTGGTTCCGATAGCTGACGTCAAAAAGCACACAGTGACATGGAAGCGGTCCGTCAACACACCCATTCCAGCGCAACCGACCATGGACATAAAGTTGACGAGTACAAGCGTGAAAGCTGATAGAAAATGATTCGCGCCGATAGCGCGGGCATATGTTGGTAGGTAGATCATTGGAAGGGAAAATCCGAGAGCCTGGAAGATGTTTGACGCCTGAAACAAGACGAATGTCCGCTTCAGAGCGAATCCAAATCTAAATGGTCGGATGTGCGATGTCGCTATGGCTGGTAGTCGGGGTTTGATGAAGTATGCTAGCGGCGCTGTTAGAACCACCAATGAAACCGCCCATATCCGCAGCGTGGTACGGAAGCCATAACGGCCCAAGAAATATTCAAGCAGCAGAGGGAGGACTGATCCCGCTAAGCCAGTGCCCGACAAGAAAATCCCAAAGGCAAATCCCTTTCGTTCAATAAACCATTCATCCAAGTACAAGACACAAGGGCAGTACAGGATGGAGCTGCCAATTGCGAAAAAGATTCCCTGGGCGACCAGTAACTGGGCTGTTGTTTGCGAATAAGAGCCGATGCCGAGGGAGGTGCTCATGATGAATAGACCGATGACTGGTGACCACCTTCCGAACAGTGGGTAGAGCCGCTGGATTCCCATGATGAGTGGCATCGTCAAGTACATTATGCCCTAAAACACAATGAGCGCAAGACCTGACATATACCACAGGGGATTTACCAGGGTGCAAGTTCCAATAATTGGGATCATGGGAGAGCCAGCAAACTGCGAGTGGTCGCTATAATATTCTTGAAAGACGCCAAAGGAGTTGGGAAAGCCTGTGAGTAAGCAAGCGTTAGCCATAGGCGTCCTGAAGATTTCGGTTGTGCAGTCCTCGATCACATACCCCAAGCCAGAGCATCGACAAAGAAGCAAGCGGCCAAGAAGAGCCACGCATCCTTTCCATGATCTGCGGGCGGCAGAGATATGTGCTCTCCGGTGATTGACTTCTCAGAGTCATCTCCGTCGGAAACAGCCGTTTCGGATGAGTCGGAGGTTGGCACTTCGAGTGTAGGGCCATGTTGGTTGTGCATCTCGGTCGACCGTCGTGACATGTGTAACCCTGTTGGTGTTGGTTGATGGCTTGTAGTAATAGAAAGACAAAGGTTCAAGGTAACCTGAGATACACGCAACCCCGGTAGAGACTCAGGGCAGGGTAGGTAACAAACGGGTTGGCTTTGTGGTTCCTTGGTGTAAGATTTGGAACAGTTGTACGAGTCGTAAGCACTATATGAGGGTATGCTAAAAGGGCTTCTGCAGAGATTTAAACCCCAAAACAGTTGATTAACATAGAAGACGTATCACGTAGACAAATGGAGACCTTCGGATGTCAATCCGACCTTGACGAGCAATGTAGATCCTGTCCACTGGCACAGGCGGTGAGACGTTCGACAAATGATCATAGCGCAAACAGAGGGATCTAAGTCAGAGAGATTGACTGTCTTGGAGGATGAAATGGCGGGGTAGTTGAGATGACTTGTTTTGCCATCCATATGAGTTTTTCCTGAGCGTCAGTTTCTCTTTGGTTCAGATTTCGTGTGAGCTCTATAATTGACTTATCGCAATATCCTGCCCTACCATATTCCGACATGACCCGGATGTATCTCTTCATGCCCGTGTTTCACTTTGTGTTTTCTTGTTCCTTTCTTTCGACACGTCGCTGAGCTCCTTCAAACGCCGATATGCCCACATGCCGGCGTATCATATTGCCTACCCCTATCTCTTCATGTAATACCTCCCTAGAAAAAGTCTATTGAGCTATGGCATGTGATCAGCGAACAGGGAGGATGGAAACCGAGAGTCTCGGCGGTTATTCAGTACCACCGACTGGCCTTAGTCTAATCGAGAAATAGGGGCTTTTCAAGAATGGACAGATTGACCACGGGTGCTTTTTACATCCGTGTAATTCCCAGATAAGCAATTAAGGGAACACGAAACCGCTGATAGGGCAAGTGACCCTTTCCTCTCTGTTCACTGACCTCTCTCCGCGACGGGTTTCATGACCACACGGTGACCATGTGCACGACGCCATCACATGGACGAACTGCTCGGCATAATAGGCATACGCTATGAATGTCTCACGGTAGTTCTAAGGAGTAAATGAGGGGCCAACCAATTATACATGAAGCGTTGGACGGTGGGGCTCATAATGGAAATAGAGTTGCCCAGCCATTGACTGGAATTTTGCATCAAATTTGGGGCCCAGTCCTTGATGAAAACTTTTACGGAGCCTCACTTTGGAATGTGAGATCTGGCGTATCGATTGAGATCAAATGTATGATAAGAGGATACTTAAGTGTCCCATATCGTCGCAGAGCATGCGTTATATCATTAAACTACGTTATAATTAGGCCTCTACTAATCCTTGGCCATATTTGTATAGCTGGAAGTGGAAGGTAATGTTTCCATAAAGAAGTCTCCCCGGTGATTATTACTAGACATTGCAGTCCGGTCATCATGTGGTCGCTGGATATCTTTTACAAGCGCGTAAAAGAATGCTGTGTTGGCAACCACACAAGCGCATAGGATCTCAATTGAAGCCCACTGATATGCCTGGTTAATTACTACAACAAGAGGGGGGAGGGTTATTAAAAACTCACCATTGACCGGGATTTTTGGGATACTGATGCATTTAGGATAAGAGGAAGTCGGAGGATCGTGATGGCGACAACAACAAAGCCAATGCCGAACAAAAGACTGAGTTGGATTTTCCTGGAAGCATGTCAGAATGTTAGGTCTAGAGCGGATGCATTCTTTGTAAAATCGTACGCTTTTATGTCGAGCCGCAAATGCTGCAATATCGGAAACGGTAAAAGAATGAGGGCGACGTCGGATATGATATTACAAATAGCCATGAGAATCAATTGGCCAACGGCGCGGTGGCATGTCTCGCCTGGAATGGATACGTTAGAGAATAGTCCGACTGGAATAATAGGGCAAGTCCACATGTGGATGGGGTCACCTACGGTCGTCATCGGCGTTTAACGCCCACATTCTAATGCGGGTTCAGCTTTGCACAACGGTTTTGCGGAGCCGCGGACCAAACTCAGACTTACAGCGACAGTGGACGGCACTCTGACAGAGTAGTGGCGAGCACAGCAATAAAGGTAACGACGATGAAGATCCAGAGGGCATTTACGACTCGCTTGCCCCAGGGCAGAATGTCGACAAAGCGGGAGTAGAAGCCGAGCAAGCCAAGCTTAAGACACCACAAGCTACGGAGGGTCAGCACGAGATGTCAAACGGCATGCGGTCTGTCGGCAGGGTGGCACGCACAACAACGCGTAGCATATGCGGCCGGGTATCAGCAACTTGTGCGACAGTATGCGGTCGTGGTCGATCTTGGCGGTCGACATGCCGAGGGTTACGGCTTCGACCTCGGTGGCAGGCTCGTATGTATGGGTGGGATTGAGGACGAAGGAGAGGCAGATGCACGTTGTGCGCCCAATGAGCGGCAGCAGGGCGATGGCCATGTAGAGATCATCGGAGCGCCATGTTCGATGGCATGTCGGGTGTAGCTTGCACCGGAAGAGACCGCGGTAGGCGCAGCGGGCCAGAATCAGCGTGGCGCACACGCATGCCGACGCGATGTCGAAGGTGACGTCGGTAGACACTTTCATAGCGCGAAGGATTGCGGCAAGGTCATACCGTCATAGTGAGAAGAACTGTAGATGGACGTTGGAGGGACGTTGGACTGTCCGTATGGAAAAAGCAAGATGCAGGATGGGCTGCTGTGGCCGACCAAGCAGACCACTACGTGATAGCTATATGCCGCGCGGGGAGCACCCGTCCAGTGCTTCCTTGCTGCTATGGGCTGGTGCGGGACCAGGGGGAGGCGGAAGCGAGGCCGGGGCTGTTGCGCGCTTCCATCGCCATGACTCGAGGACGAGCGAGATGCCCAATCAGCGGCCGCCCCCGTTCCCCGAGGCCGGCAATAGAGTTGGCCGGACCTCCGGAACCTGGTCCAGGGGGGCGGCTAGCGCACGACCTGACGCGGAGAACAGACTGACGGTTGAGAAAAGCAGAAATTAGGCCACTGCGTGGCGCGGAACTTGTGCGCGTGTGGTGTCATGCTTTACGTATTGGCGTCCAAGAGGCCTTGAATGCCCCCCGGAGCCAACTAAGCGATCTGGTGCCTTGACCGGTGGCGGAGCGATGAGACGCTTGGCGAGCCGTCCGGGTGCTGCCCGCTTAAGTGGTCAGCCAGCTGGCGCTCCGCCAGATCCGATCTACTCCAAATGGAGAGCTTGTTGCTACACGAGCAGCATCCACACCGGGGGCACTACGCCGGAGACACCACACCGGGGACACTACGCCCGGGGACACCACACCGGGAACAGCTTTTGACGTGCTCGTATTCGTGGAAGATGGGCCTCAATGCCTAACGCGACCTCCACCGCCCGCTGAGACGAGCTACGCCCTCCAGACACTAGACAAATTATCAGGACGAACCTCTAGCTTGCCCTCGCCTGCAGGTTATTTCATTCTCGGTTCGCAGCGCACGACTGTATCATAGGCCTCTAGCGTCACGGACAAACTTTCACCAGCTGGAACAGCTGTTCCAGAAATGCTGGAGAATATCAAAAGCCGCCGCCTGTGTCACACTAAGTCGCGAACTGACAACAGCCACAACGTCAGCGACATCAGCATCCTGGCCTAGCCCTCCATCACCAAGATTAGCTCGCATGTGAGGCGTAAGTTTGGACGATGGCGTCAGCCCTGGGACCGCCTCGCTGGGTCGGCTGAGGAATCGATGCGGCGGGCCGCGATAGTCACGATCCTGCACGGTATATGTGACACGTCCCCTCCCTGACCAATGGTTCACACCTTCGAGCGAGTTCGTCAGAAGATTGAAAACAAAAGAATTAAGTAAAATCATATTTCTACAACATCATGAGCATGACTAGTTTAATACCCCTTCCAGTTACTCTCCCAATACTCCTTGCACGCTGGCGAAATCTGTCTTCTTGACGATTCATGGGGAATTCCATCGACAGCGAGAATATTTTCCCCTCCCAACCAGTCAACTCTGGGAGATCGCGCACAGGCCATGAATGGGGGTCCTGGATATTTCGCTACTCCAACTCTAGATTAACCTTAACTAAATCGGCTACGTAATGTCCAATTATGGGCAAGAATACGAAGCCGTGATTCGATCTAGCAATTGTGCCATTATTGGATGTTACCTAGTCCAAAACACGTCAAATGCCACGATGTTACACAATGTAGAGGGCAAACAACAGTGCTGAGATATCGAGTTTTAATGCATCTTTGCCACACGCGTTCATGGCCTAAGCCTCGCACTCAGCTGGCACATATGTCGACATTGCTGCTTAACGAAAATTGACCCCGCTACCGTTTTCCTTCTTCCCTTGCAACTTTCTCGTCGTGTAAGCGTTCGTTCATGTCTTTGATATACTGATCAAACCTACTCTGCACCCCGATGACCTTCTTTAAGCACTTGAAATCAACTTGTGTTTCCGTCGATAACGCAAGGGGGCGTGCTACGTTGATCTCGTTTCGGATTTCTCGCCCATTCAACTCATACTTCGACAGGTTGTCGAGATTTCTCCGAAGATCGGAAATATCAAGCTCTCCAGACACACTGCGATCGCTGTCCAGTCTGCTGATAAAATTCTCCCAGACCCGTCGTCGTGATGTACTGTCGAGCTTCGGGTACTCAAGCGACAATTGGATCCAATAACTAAAGCCCTCGTCTAGTGACCCGACCGATTGCTTGTGAGTATTAGAACGCCTGAATTGGATTTTTAGCAAGGTAGGGGGTGCGGCTACATTTGATCATGAGCCTACCATCATAATACTCCAGGACTCGTAAGAACACTGAGAGCGAATTAGTATTTTCAGTCTAGAAGGTTAATAGAATGGACAGTTACCAGAAACAAGAGCGTTTCTGTGGAGATCTGTCAGAGATCTCTCCTGTAGAAATACTTCTGCTTCATCTAACAGCACCACTTCCTGCTTGTCAGCGAGTTAAACAATTAAAATGACTGAATTGAGACCATACCACAGCCCCATGCTATAGCACGCTTCAACACTTGACTCATATATCGCTCAACAGCTTCAGGCTGTGTGCCGATATCCCCACATGTTACACGATACAGTGGTTTCTTAGCATGCACTGCAACGCTGGTCTCATATTCAGTTACGATAGCAAATAGCTGGAAATTAATGGGTCACACCTCTCTGCGGTAAGCGTTTTTAAAGTTCCAGGAGGCCAGAGACGTATCTCATACATCAGTCACCTCTGAATATAAATTATTAAATAGTATAATAGTTGGAATAATTATAAGTAATTCAGGTTAATAATTATATGCCTAAAGATGTAAATTAAGAGAAATCTAATCTAGAAAGTTAATATAACCTATTAATTTAGACCTCCTCGGTAAATAGACATTGAGAGATCGAATCCTAAAATGTGTCTAAAATAATTTAAAGACCTATCTGAGTTTATTAACGTACTTGATAAGTGAGTGGGCCAAACAAGTGAGTGGGCCAAAAATCCCAACCTTTAAAATTAAAACTTTAATAAAAACACAACAAACTATTTAATCAATTAAAACTAATTGCTATACTCCTCTCCAGAGATTTTAATTATAGCCTGATAAGTTCTTGTATTATGGCCAGTCTTTCTACAAGTTCTATAGTACCTTTCCTTCGATCGTGCTAACCCTCCTTGACCACCACTTTTCGATGATTTAGCCTGTACCTGTGTATTGATATCTATTTGATTAATTACTTCTCTTCCTTCCTCTATAGTTATCTTCCCTTTATTCTATAGGTGGGTTCTTTTTGCTCTGTGCTATTTACTAAGAGTTTTATTTATTTGTTAAAGGATCTGGTTTTCAGATTTTAATAATATTATTTAATATATTATTATCTTTATTCTCTTAGAAAATAACTTAAATACCTTAAAGATAAATATTAGAGAGTTATTCTAATACCTTCTTATTTATCTTTTAAGGTATTTAGACTGTGAACTGGCCTTAAATACTATCTTTAGGGTCTTTGAGATCTAAGGGTCAGGGAGGCTGACCTCCTCTATAATTAGTGTTAGAATCTATAGTTATATATTAAGCTTTAATATAATATTTTCTAGGTTTAAGGGAATAAGTCTAGACCCTTAAAAACCTCTTTTAATATTATTCCTTATTATAGTAACTATATAGGTAATATAGAAAACTAGAAAGAACTCAGTCTTTATAATATAGGTTATAGAGTTATACATATATTAGAAGCTCTATGAGAGTTTCTGGAATATCTCACCTAAATAGCAGGTAAAATACCCACTCAATTCTCAGACACACCTATTACAGCGCCCAGAAAGGATTAACAATATCACAGTACACACAGATCATAGGCGCGGAGGTAGCATTCCCAATAGATATAGATAGGGATAGAAAGGGCCTTAAATAGAATATATACTATCTGAATGCGGGAGTAGTGGTATATATACCGCGTGCCTATGTTAAGATAACTAAGACACTAAATATTAAAGATATCTAAAATATAATATAATTAGATAAAAACCTAACTAAATAAGTATATATTAAGATAGTGGAGCTAATCTAAGGCCCTATTCTCAAGTAAGTTTAGGGGATTTTTATACTATTACTAGAGAACCGGGAGTATATATAATATAATAATAATATATCCTTACTTACTCAGAATAATATAAATAATATGAATATTAAAATTATTATTAAAGAAATTATTACCTAAATAATTAAAAGATTATAGACTAGAAATAAAACCTGGGTAAATGTGATTATAGAAGGACTAGGATAAGACTATTAAACTATAATAGAACTATCCCTGAAGTGAGTACTAATAAGAGTATATAGGGAAATTATAATCTAAGGAATTAACTTCACTAAAGACCTAATAAATTATAATATAAATAATATAATTAAGATAATAAATAGAGTACTAAAGATAAAGGTAATAATAATAATTACACACTAATTATAAAGTGAAGATATAATCCTAACCTTTTAAGAGAAAACTAATAGGATTTAGGTAGAATAAGAATAGATCTAGAATATATTTAATAAGAAAATAATTATTATAACCTGAATCTATAATATTATAATTAAGAATATCTTATAATAAATAATTAATATAATAGGATATTAAAGACTAATAGAAACACTCTAATAACAGAATATAATTAAGATAATAGGAATAAAGGTAATAAGAAAGTAATAGGAAACTATAGTAATAACACTAATAATTATTATTATACTAACCCTTAAAAATACAAATAGAATATATAAGGAAGGCCTTATTCTTAAAATGTAGATCTTTAATAATAAACCCTATAAGGAAAAACTCCACCTATAATAGTACTTCAGATACTACTAATATAGATATATTATAAAATATTATAACTTAAAAATAAGATACAGGTAATGTAAATATATAGCACATATAATAGGTAAGAATAACTATATAATAGAACCGGGATATCTCCTATACTAGGGGAAATACCTAGTATAGAACAGGACTTACCTGATAAGCTAAAAGTACTGGGAAAGAGCTAGAATAGCATACTCTAAAAGACCCTATCACTTTGCGAATAATAAGAGGAATCTCCCTTAGAACAAGAATAAATTAAGAATAATAATACTATTTGACCAAGGATCACAAAGCTAACTAGCTTTCCTAATTATAAGAAAAAAGAAGAATAGACCCCTAGGATTAACAAATATATATAAAAACCTATAATTAAGAGATTAATTAACTCTCCAATTTATAAGGATATATTCTAAGAGTATACTACCTTTAGCTATACTATTTATAACTAATCTTAAAACTACCCCAAATATAATAGGACTTGAAAATAATAATAATAATAATAATATAAGTATAGAAATTAACTAATAATTAAACTAATAGAAATAAAACTAATAATATAGAATATATAGAAGAAAGCCACTCTTACCTACCTAATACTAAGTAATATTAAAGATCTTTAATATTATAAGGATTTAGGAGATATATATAAACTAAATAATAAGAAAACTATCTTATTTAAATTAAGGATAGTATATAATAAACTATTATAATAAAGATATTATATTCTATATATATAAATAATATAAAATAACTAATCTATATAATAATAAATACTAAACTAGAGTAATAATCCTAAAAGAGGGTATTATAATCTATATAATATATTATCCCCTAAGGGAAAACAGGGATAATAACCTATACTAGATCTATAAAATTAAAATATATATAATAATATATAATAATAATATTATCCTTATAGGGGATTTTAATTAATACTATCTAATTTAGGATATTTATAATTATTATTTATTATATAGTTTATATCTTATTAAAATTATAACTAGAATATACTTAAAACTAATTATCTTAAGAGAGAAATTAATATATTTATCTAATAATATCTAATATAATATAATTAATTTTATCTAGACTAATAGCTAATTATAAATAGCTTTTAATAGTTCTATTAATCTTAAAAACTTAGATTATATCCCCTAAATAATAATAATCTATATATATAGTAAGGTTAATATATAGGCAGAGAGAATAGAGATAAGACTTAACTAGAAAAGGATAGATATAGATAGGGCCTAATGTAAATCTAATAAAGCCCTTTATAAAATAGTAATTAATATGAAAATATCTAAGGAATTAAATATTAAAGCTAAGAAATTAATTATAGAATTTAGCTAGATTATAAAAGTATTAATCCTAATATATTATCCCTATATAGGGTATAAATATAAATAGTAATTAACTAAAAATAATAAGATAAAGAAATATATTAAGATTATAAAAAGGGAGACCTAAAGATAGTTAATAGATAATAATTAAGATAAGTTATAAAAAGCTTAGAAGAAACTTATAGATATAATTAATAAGACTAGGAGATTAAAATAATATAAATATCTTAAGAGAATCTAAATAAAGGCCCTCTAATTAATAGAGAAATAAGTACTATAATATATTAATAATAATAAGATAATCATAAAAATACTAAACTTAGAGAAATTAAATAGAATAATAATTTTAGAATTTACAGAGAAGATAGTATTCCTTATAACTTATTTTTTCCTAATTATAGAAGTAAATTTTAAGAATAAGAAAGAATATAAATAACTTATTAATATAATACTAGAAATTAACTAAAATATTAACTTAGAAGAACTAAAAGAGATTATAATAAATATCTAAAACTGGAAAATTATAGGTTTAGATAATATTCTAATAGGGTTTATTAAGCTTTGCGAGAACTAAATAACACTTAACGTACTTAATAAGCGAGCATCTCAGACAAGCAAGTATCTCAAAAGTCCCTCAACCTATATCATCCCTATTTAATTAATTGATTCTTAACTACCTAGTATATTATAGAGTAATTATGAGGCTAGAATACTTCTTACTCTTCAGGCCCTTTAAAATAACCTAATATTAAATCTCTAATATACTATAATAATATATACAGTCTCTTAGAAGACCCTAGGCCGCTAGTAGAAGGGTATTCTTTCTAAGTAAGATATTATTATAAAATCACACAAACTATCTAATTTAGAGGAATAGATTCTTATTTATTTTATTCTTGATCTAGATTTATGAGGATTTCCCCTCTGATTATATAGTATTAAAGATATAGCTAATTAATTACTTGCTAATTATAATATATTATTAGTTAGTGTGTGCTAGGCTTTAAACTTTGTTAAGTAATACTTAGAGTTTAAGATATATTCTTTTTATAAATATAATTATTAGAGAATTAAGTATAAAAATCTAATTATTATTTATAATTAGTTTTAGTTTATAGTAAATATAATTATAAAGTATAGTATCTAATTAGATAATATCTATAATTTTAATAAGACTAGCTTTTTTATAGGTATAATTATAAGTGGAATAGTTATTATAGGTTTAGAAAGATATTTAAAGTTAAAATTAGTATAGTCTAAAAACTAGGAATAGATTATAGTTATTTAAGTGATTAATATAGAAGGCTAGGTAATCTAGTTATTTATTATTAGTATAGGTTAATATTATCTTACTAACTGATATTAAGAAAGTAATTTCCTAGGTGATTGGATTATTATAATAACTTAAAATAATTAGATTAATAATAAGATTAATCTTAAGTGGTTAAAATATTTTAATTAGTATATAGTTAAGTGATTAAATAGTTATTATTATCTTCTAATCCTTAATAGTTATAAAAGTTATTAGTCTATTAAATTTAAGAGATATTATAAGGAAAAGAAAATTATTTGGCTTTATATACTAGTTTATTTCTCTTATTTACTTTAACCCCTTAATATTAAGTATTTTAGATTCCTTAAGAAAGTTTATAGTTAAGAAATAGAATATCTAATTAGATATTCTATAATCTATATTTTAAAGATTAAGTTCTTTTTAGCCTTTTATATTATATATTAGGCTATTATAATAAAAAGAAATATTAGGGGGGCTTTTAAAGGAACTGGGCTTATTTCTCTTAACCTAAAAACTGTAATCTTAAAGCTTAATATATAGTTATAGACTCTAATACCTACTAAGGAGGGACCTAAGCCCTTAATCCCTTGGGTTTTAAAGATCTTAAAGACTATACTTAAAGCTAGATCTTAGTCTAATTACTTTAAGAGATAAATTAGAAGATATTATAATAGCTCCCTAAAATTAATTCTAGGAACCTTAAAGTCTCTTATTAAGAATATAATAATAATTATATATAAGAATATCTTATTAAGAGCTAAAATTAAAGACCTTTAAGAGATAAATAAGATATTAAGCTAGTATTAGAGAGTAAAAAGAACTAGATTATAAAGAAGAGGGATAATAATAATAGAGAAAGGAAGATAAATAATTAATCGGATAGATATTAATATATAGATAGTAGCTAAATTATTAAGAAATAATAGTTAAGGAAGGTTAGTATAAATAGGTATTTAGTATTATAGTATCTGTAGTAAGCCTGGTTATAATATAAGAATATATTAGATAGTGATTAAGATATCTAGGGAAGAGTATAATAAGTAGTTTAAATTAATTAAATAGTTTATAGTATTTTTATTGTGATTTTAATCTTAGAGGTTAGGATTTTTGAGATATTTATTTGTCTAAGATACTTGCTTATTAAGTATGTTATATTACTTAGATTAATAA
This sequence comes from Cylindrodendrum hubeiense, assembly GCA_014621425.1. NCBI lineage: Eukaryota > Fungi > Ascomycota > Sordariomycetes > Hypocreales > Nectriaceae > Cylindrodendrum > Cylindrodendrum hubeiense. The sequence goes on along the minus strand of JAANBB010000056.1, from coordinate 109,756 downwards.
AGATAAGCTTATAACTTATACACTATTTATAATACTTTTATAAAGTAAAAGTAATAATTATCTTAAAATTAGAGAAGATTAAAGTTAAGAGAATAAGATTAAAAGAATAATAATTAATCTTATTATTATCTATACTAAGAAAAATAATTAAGATTATAATTATAAAATAATTAATAATTATAATAAAAGAAATTAATCTTTTCCCCCTAAGATAGATAGGAAATAAAATTAAAAGATTAATAGAAATAGTACTTTATATTATAATTAAAATAATAAGGGAAATATAAGTATAATATAAGGTTATATTAATCTTTTTCCTTAATATAATAGGAATCTTTAATAGAATTAATTACTAAAAGCTAATTAAAATATTAATTAAGATAGGTCTATTAGATTAGATAATCTAATAGATTTAATTATTTTTAATAGATAAAAAGATATTATTAGTATTTAATAATAATATAATAATAGAGATAGAGATATTCTTAGATATATTATAGAGATTATTATTCTTATTATTATTATTTATTATTTTTATTTATAGATTATATAGGGTACTAGAGGAATAGGAGAGCTTAATAATAATTAGTTTTACTAATAATATAGATCTATTAATAATAAGAATAATAATATAAGAGATATATATATATATTAAAACTAACTATAAAATCTATAAGATATAAATAATAGAATATAATATAATCTTTAATATAGAATCTACCAATCTAGTATAAAGAAAAAAAGAACTATCCAGGATTATTAGAAGAATAGCAAAATAAACCTTCTCTATTATTATATAATTAAGTATAGAAAGAAAGATAACCTTTAAGATTTCCAGAGATTTCCTAGAGTATTATATACTCAGGAAATCTCCGGGAAATCTAAGGGAAATCCTCTATTAATCCTCGGAAAGGCTCAGGAAATAGGATTAGCTTTCCCAAGGAAATCCTAGGGATTTCCCTAGAATTATTTTTCCCATATTCCAGGAAATCCCGCGGAAATCTAGGAGCTATCCGGAGTATATCTTAGGATTTTCGGCTAATTTCTTTTTCTAATCCTTAGAAATATTCCTGGGTATTTCCTTTAGCTAGTCTAGATTATTATAATATAGTGAGGTATATTATCGAGGATAATACTAATATCCTATTATTATCAGGTTTTATAATAATTCCCCGCAAATAAAAGAAAGACTGTTATTCTTAGTAGTACTTTATAAAGTCAGATAGCTACTATTCTTCTTACTAGCTAATAATAATTATTATAATTATTTATAATTATATATCTATATATAAAGAAATATAGAGCTAGAATACTTATTTTAATAGAAATATATATAGATAAAGGGAATTTATCTATCTATATATAATAAAGAATTATCACTAGATTAAATCTATTACTTTAGGTCTTATTATCCTATCTATACTATACTAGATAAAGTCTATTATAATATTTAATAAAGAAAAAGCCTAATATCTATAATCAAGCAAATAGGCTAATATTAGCCAGAACTAATACCCGTTTTTATATTTCCCGTAAACATATAATCTCAAATAAAATAAAAAGGCTCAATATATTAATAGTCATTATAAAATATATCTTAGAATATATAAATATCAGCGGGTAGAATCACTTAATAATATCCTTATAGATTTCCATATTATTAATAGTAATAATATTCTTAAATAGGTTATTACTAATATTTTCCCATAATAGACTAATCACTTAGATTATTCCCAATATCTTGATCACTTACAAGGAGAGTTATTAACCTTCTAGAACTAGCTCTAGTACCAGAGACCCAAATATTCCTTTAACTATATCTAAGATAAGAAGAGGATATCCCATACTATAGATTAGTAACTAAATAGAGGGACATATAATAATAATATCTAGTAAGGTATTAAGATCCTAACTATTCTTAGCCTAATAGTCAAGAATATCTATAAGGTAGTTACTCAGACTATTAGGTTTAGTTAAGAGAGATTATTCTAGGATGTCTTGCATAGCCTATAAGAATACTAGACATTTAATATAGGCGATGATTATCACTATATTAAGGTTAATAATATATCCCGGGGAAATACTCACATATTAAACTATCTATATTAAGGAAATATCCTTATATATCTTTATCTAATATAGATTATAAAAATAGAATAGGTTAAAACTATTATTATAATTAGTAAGTATAAGGTATTAGTTATCTAAGTGAAAAGTCTATATTAAAATCTCCTATTTATCTAGACTTATCTGATATTATATTATAAAGGGATAGGTAATACCAGACTTAATAAGATTATATAAGTTTTATATAAGGATAATAATATATATCTTAGTTATAGATTTCTATTAGAATATATTAATAAGTTTAGTCTCTATTATATATTTAAGGGTTTATAGTATAAGGGTATTACTCTTAATTAGGATTCTAATAGGAATATAGAATAGGATTAGTATGAATTATATTCTAAAATTATAGATTATTAAGATAGGAATAGGTTCTCCTTATAGAGTTAATTTAATTATCAGAGTTTCCGCTAGCTATTTAAGGGAATATTTCTTATAGGTATATTCTATGAATTAGACTATATCTATAATTCCTCTAAGTATTTTGAGAATATTAATAGTTTATTTCTAGACTATCTCTATATTTTCTAAGATAATATTAAGGATATTTTATAGGATTTCTATTAATACTTAGAAAATCTTAGTATATTTAATAATAGTTTTAATAGGATTAGTCTTATTTAAGATATAATATCCTAATATATTTTAAAGAGTTAAGGGAATAGTTTAATTCTGGGTAAATTACTTTTAGTTATTATATAGGGTATATATTAATATAATATCTTTAAAATTACTAATTATAATAAGTTTTTTTATTATATATTAATAATAGGTAATTACAATTAGACTATAAATATCTTTTAAGTAATAATAATAATAATATCCTTTATTATAATTAATATATTCTAAGAGAGGATTATATCCTTCTAGTTATATATAGTAATAGAAATTAATAAATAAGGGTTTATTATTCTTAGTCTATTATAAGAAATATCTAATTTTCTTAGATTTTAAAATTAAGTTATTATTTCTATAAAGTTAAAAAGTATATTTATACTCTTTATATTTAATATATCTAGGATTCTAAGATAGTAATTTAGAGAAGTGAGCCTAATATAAGATATCTCTAAAAGGATAGGTTAAATTATATAGGATAATTAGGAAATAAATATATTCTATTATATTATAAAAAGAGAAAAGATAGCTAATTAGTTAGATAGTTTTAAGATAATATAATTTTATAATATAAGTTATTAGGAGAAAGTTTATATAAGTATAATATAAAAAGAGAGAAAAGTTAATTATAATATAGGTAATTTCTGGGTATTTATATTTATTAGTTTATTATTTTATAGTTTTCTAAATAGCTAATTACTATCTAGTATTAGCTATTCTTATTTCCTTAATTCTAATAGTATATTCTAATAGCTTTTTATTAATAAATAAGTAATTACCTAGATCTTTAGGTATATTATTTTTCTTTAGTAATAATACTTTTATTTTTTAGGTACTAATAGCTATCCTTCTTTAATAGGCTAATTATTAGATAAGTTAAGTTTATAGTATTTTAATTATTAGTGTGTTTTCCTATAGTTTAATCTTCTAAGATAATTAGGATTTCTTACTTACTTTTAGCTAGTATTTTTAATAATTACTTTTATTTCCTTTTTATAATTATTAATTTCTCTGGTTTTTCAGGAAATATTATTAATCTTCTAATAACTCTCTTCTTAGTCTTAATATCTATTAGGATAAATTTTACCTTTTCCTAGTCTAGATAAGATTAAATTATTTCCTTTATATTAATAGTTTCTTTTTTTAATTAGAGATTATAATTACTTAGATATTCTTTTTATATTATAAGATATTTTTATTAGTTTTATTTATCTCTTTTTATTATTCTTAATTTAATAACTTTATTAATTTCCTAATATTTATATTTATCTCTTTATTAATTATGGTNANTTTTTTTTTTTTTACTAGTTCTAATTTATTATTCTAGGGCTTTTACTAACTTAAAGTATATAACTAATATTATTAAATAGATATTAAGATTATCTTTTATTTCTAATTTATATATTAGATTTTCAATTTTTTTAATAATCTAATATAGACTAGTATACTTTTCTTTAAGTTTATCTATTTAGTTATTAACTATAGTATATCCTTTACTAATTTCCAGTTAGATTTAATCTCTGACCTTAAATTCTATTAGCTAATATTATTAATTATATTATTCCTTTATAATAACTTATCTAAATATAATTATAAGAGTGGCCTATTCTCTTATAATATTATAATCTAGTAGTTTTTATTAATTACCTAGATAATATTATCTATTATCTATCTTTTATTTAGAGATCAATTTACTAAGAATAGTCTTAATTGTCAAGGAATATAAGTTATTAAGATTAAATTATAGTGGGATAATTATTTCTATCTATAATTAGTCAGGAAAATCCGCGATATAATATTATAAGGATATTTTTATAGTCTGATTTTTTCTTTCTAATATTCTATCTATTTGTAAATAGTAGGTAGTTAATATTAATAACTTAATATTAAATACTAATTATAATTCTCTTTAGAATTTATTTATAAACTTTAGATCTTAGTCAGAAATAATATTCTTTAGAATTTCCTAATTAGTATATAAAAGTTCTATATATAGGGTCTAGGCCTAATTTTTAATAATATATTAGTTATTCTCTAAGATAAGTAAATATATTTTATAAAACTTATAAATTATTATAAATAAGATATTAAAATATAGTTTTCCTAGAATCTTTTAAGGAGAGTTCTTAGTCTTAATTACTAGAAGGCTAGTAATAAAGTCTATAATTATAATATAGAATAGGATTATTAATATCTATATAGATTAGAACTATTTATTTAGTTTATCTTAAGATATTTAATTATATAGATAAGTATTATAGTTATTTATATATTAATTAATTAATAGTTAGAATTTCTTAATAATAAAGGTTAACTATAAGTTATATTATATTTAATCTCTTCTTAGATAGTTCTTTTAGGAATATATTTCCTAAATTAACTATTTAATCACTTTCTATAAGATATAGAGCTTTTTTTACCTATTTAATTTAATTAGATAAATTATTTCCTTAATATACACAAATAATAATCCGGATATCTTATTTTTATTACCTAATTATTAGATAATTCTGATTATTTACCTATTTATCTAATAACTATCTCTTATTTCCCTTTTAAGTATGAGCTTAATTAATATTTCTAAGAAATAGTATATTTATTTAATATTTACTTTCCCTTCTTATTAGATATCTAGTTCCCCTTTAAGTTCCTATTTATTTCTAAAGATTTCCTTAAATAAGTAGAATAAAGTATTAGATATAATATTATTAGGTCTAGGAATATACTTAAGATCTAGTAGAAATTAGCTTAAGTATTATAATATTATAATAAGTCTCTTATTATCCTTAGAATTCTAAGAGAATATTAACTTTTAGTTTACTAGGATATATATTATAGAATAATCTGTAAATATAATTACCCTTTTTCTTTTTATAGAATATAATTAGATATAAAGCTTTTAATATATTTATATTAAGTAAATTATCTTAAGTTCTATAAGCTAGTATTATTTTTTAGTATCCCTTAATATTTAACTAAGATATATAATAGATTAGATTATAGTAAATAGAATCTTACTTAGATTATCCTATAAATATTTAAGGTTTAAATAATATATTATTTTACCTATTTCCTATTTTTTAAAGGTATTTAATTAAAGGAATAGTTATTAGTTAAAGTTAAAATAATATAGGATATTAACTTTTATTAGGCTATTTATGATATCTTTAAAGTATTCTTTTTTTATTATAATAAAGTTAAATATAGTTTTACTAGTATAAACTATTTAGGCTTATCCTATAATTATCTTATCTTTTTATTTCCCTTTTATTAGTAAGATTATTTTATATTATTATAATAATTTAATTTAACTAGTAAATCTTCCTACTAAATATTAAAACTATCTAATTATATTAACCTATTTCTTAAGTTATTATAGGATACTTAGAAACTAGATATTCTTCAAGATTTTAACCTATCTAATTATATTAATAAGACTAATCCTATTAATCTAGAAATCTAATAATTTTACTAAAAGGTATCCTAAGAATATCTTTTCTAGGAATAAGATAATATTTCTTTACTAGAATAATTAAAAGATCTTAATAAGTTATATTAAATATTCTTCCTTAATATCTAAGTAAATAATAATATTATTAATAAATATAAAAATATATTCCTAATAATCTTTTAGAATATAATCTATAAATTATTAGATATAGACTAGTAAATTCTTAAAATCTATTAAGGTAATCTTAGATTACTTTATCCCTTAATAACTAATTATTATAAACTGGTTATAATAAGTTTAATATATAAGAAACTGATAGAAAAAGCTTTAGATATCTATAATTATTATCTATTTCTTTTTATAGAGTTTTTAGAGAATATCCTATTAGAGGGATATTAGATAGGTATCTAGGATAGTAATATAGTTAAGAGTTTATAAATTAATTATAATATGATCTTTTTCTTTTCTATTAACTATTTACTATATAATAAATATTAAGCTAGTAAAGAAAATAGGTTTATAGGCCTATTTTATCCTATCTTATTTATATAGTTTATTAAATATTTTATCTAGGAATTCTTTACTTTTAAGACTAAGAGGATATATCCTAGAACTAAGTTTTTATTTATATTAATTCTCTACTAATAATATCTTTATCTAATATTTTTCCTTGATATTAATTACTCTAATATTAATCTAGAATTTAGGAAAGGATTTTACTAGTTCCTAGAGTTTATTAGTAAATCCTAGTTCTTCTTTAAATATATAAATTCCTTATAGGAGAGTGTATACTAATAGATATTTTAGCTAGGAGATACTTAACTTAATATTATTATCTATATTCTAGATCTAAATAGATAGGTTATCTTTCTAGGGATTATCTTTTTCTAGGATATTAGTTTCCACTACTTTAACTAATATATTATAGCTAGTAAGTATATATTTTCTATAGATAGTTATAAACTAAACCTAATTAACTTCCTTGATTTTTTTACTAGGATTAATAGGATTTAAAATAACTATATATTAATTTAGCTAGAAGGTTATAGGTTTCTAGGAATAGTTTATTATATATATTACCTCTAATTACTATACTAAGATACTAATTATTCCTTTATATTAGAGATTAAGAAAATAATCCTATCCTTTAACTTATTCTCCTCTAGAAATTTATATAACCTTACTATTCCTCGGGGAAATTACTATAGAATCTATTATATATAAGGGTATTCTAGTTAATTTAGACCTATAATATATTATTATTAATAAATATATTCTATTAGCTAACTTAATTATTATTTCCTAGATTAAGTTTAGAATATCTATTTAATAAAATATATTAAATTCTTATTTTAAGAGGAGATTAATATTTAGATTAGATATTATTTATATACTAATAATAACTTTTATTAATATTAGTTTCCTATCTTTATATCTAGATAAATAAATAGTAAAGATTACTTATTCTTTAATATAGCTTATTCCTATACCTTTAAGTTTTACCTAGAGACTTTTATTTATAGAGATATCTAGAAAGAAGGATAGTATTTCCTATAAGATAACTAATCTAATAATCCTAAAATTAAGATAAGCTTTCTACCTAGTCTTTTTATGAGATCTGACTTATATTTAGATCTGGAAATATATATATTATATTAATAATCTTAATCCTAGAATAGTTTCTATTAAGATATATTTAATTATAGGTAATAATAGAGATATTTTCTATAAAGGGAAAGTGATATTATTAAATATTAGTTTTCTATTATTAATATCTAGGATAAAGTTAATATACTCTACCTATAAGGTAATAATAATAGTTTCTTAGATAAACCTATAGAATTCCTTAATTCTAGATATTATTAGATTATCTGTTTTATTTTTATTTAAAGCTTTATTATTTATAAAACTTATTATCTTTATAATATAATCTTTAATTAGAGGGTAATCTTATTTATTAACTATTAATATTTATTCTAATATTTCCTTAAAGAAATAAACTCTATCTTAATTATCTATTAAGATATTCTTAACTAGATAATTAATATAGTTTTCCTATAAGATATTATTAGGATATATATTTCCTTATTAAAAAGAAAAGGATTAATATATTAGAGGTAGTCTAGGAATACTTAAAATTACTTAGTTAGATTATTCTAATAGGCAATTACTAGAGGGATATGACTTTTTACTATATAGGTATAATCTTATATAGATATAACTTTTCTACTATTCTTATTAATTTAAAAATAATTATTAGTATATAAGAATTCTACCATATTTCCTTTTTATATTTCTTAATATTTAACCTATTATAATTAAAATAATCTTACTTCAAGGAATAATTATTATAAATATCCTAATAGCCACTCTTAGAGCCTACCCCCGATCAGTCCTCCCTATCCCCCCCTAGCGGATTAAATATATCTTGTTACCAATAAACTAATATTAAACCAGATTCTAGATCTTGAAGATAAAGTTAAAGCTCAAGTCCTAGCGATTAATTGATCTCTTAGAAGTACTGTCGCGTAGAGTATAATATTAACCCACTAAGTCTATTATATTAATTGAGTCTATTATGCCCTTTGAGTTATTATATTGAGTATAATATTAATATCGTGATAGTATTATTAGATTATCTTAGTAATATTATGATAGTACTATTAAGTTATCTTAGTAATATTATGATAGTATTATTAAATTATATTAAGATGACCTAATAGCATTATCGTGATATAATTAAGATGATCTGGTAGTATTATTATAATATAATATAATTCTAATTACTTATAGTTAAACTAAGAATTTAAATATAAGAGATTAAAATTATACTATCTTGATATAATAATAGTAGAATATTATAATTATAGACTTAATACGGGTATAATAGCTATTAGTTAAGTTAACTTTATTATTTTTAATTATATATATATATGGAGATTTTTTTTTTTGAGCTAATAAGGATTGTAGAAAAAGTTATGTCTGTGTAAGATTATGCCCACATAATAAAAAGTCATGTCCCTCTAGTAATTGCCTTCTAATAATATTTTAATTAAGATTTAATTAGAAGGATTAATACCTAGAGATCTAAATATAATTAGAATCTATAGATATAGAATTAATATTCTAAATCTATAAGTATTCTAGGGAGTATATTAATTTCTAGTATTATAACTTTTATTTAGAATATTATATAATTATTCTAGGATCTTAATAAATCTTATTATTTCTAGTTAGATAGAATAGGAAATATTTAAATTTAAATAAGAAAATATATTTTATCTTTATCTAGATTTATTTATCTAGTCTTTAAGATTTCTCTTAATAATAATATAATAAAGATTTAATATTATATATATATATTACTTAATCTATTTGGAAAGTATTTATAATAGAATTAGAACTATTAGTTTTTTATATAAAAGACTATTTAATTTAATAAAGATAATTAATTTTAACTATATATTATTATATCTAGTTATAATAGATTAATATTTTATCTAAAATATCTAGATATAGAAGTCTATCTAATTATAAATATCTTAAAGGATATACCTCAATTTATTAAAAGATTATAAGATAATATTAGTCTATATCTAGAATTATTCTTTAAGTAAATTATATTAATATCTAAGTCTAATAATAATATTTATATAAGCACTCTACTAAATATTATCTAGATTATTATTATATTAATTAAGAGCGAATTCTAAGAGAAATTATAGGATATTTACTATTAATAATATTTTATATTTTAGTCTTTTAATTATATATTAGGTTAGAGTATTATTAAAATATTTCACTTACTAGTAAATAGTTTTAATACTATTTATAATAATATTATTAAATTATTTATTATAAGTTCCTAGAGATTAGAACTATCCTACTTCTTCTAGCTAAAAGCGGATATAGGTATTATCTATACTTATTAGAGTAGATTATATATTATCTAATAACTATTAGAATTACTTATTAGTTATAATAACTATTGGAAATATACTGATTACTAAATCTAGAAATAAAACTAAAGGTCAGACCAGAGATCTATTAGTTAGTATTTATAATAGAAGATATAAGCTTATATAATTATCACTCCTTATAAGAGAATCAGATAATTCTTAATATTATAATCTCATATTAGCTAGAGGATCTAGCTATATACTAGCTAATCTTATATTAGTTATAATTATTAATAGACCTAGAAGGGATATTTAATTAATATATAATTTACCTTTATAATAAATAAGATAATNNAGATANTTAATATANNTATATAATTATATTCTATATTTAAGNTATTTANGNTTATATTNNTAGNTTTATAGACTATTTATAATAAGATTATAATTATAATTCTANNAGTTTATAAATTATATTAATTAAATANAATAATANANATTCTAAANCTCNCTTANANNGATTANNTACTCTTCNNTTTATTATNANAAAGTTTTAATANTAATATCTTCCTCTATCCTNNNCTATTTCTTATTANTTANTTTAATAAGNATCTCCTTAATAAANTAATAATAGATATCNNGNAATTAATAATANNTAAAGANNAGTTTTCNANAAAGTNCTAATATNTANNNATTATANNGANTTATATAATTANAGNGAANTATATAATTACTANTAAATTAATANANAATTTACNATTAATCATATAATANATAAGAANAANAAAAANNNACTATCTAAGAATTANTANAGGAATAATAAAGTAAATCTTCTTTATTATTATATAATTAAATATAGAAAGAAAGATAACTTTTAAGATTTCTAGAGATTTCCCAGAGTATTATATACTCAGAAAATCTCTAGGAAATCTAAGGGAAATCCTCTATTAATTCTCGGAAAGGCTCAGAAAATAAGATTAACTTTCCCAAGGAAATCCTAGGGATTTCCCTAGAATTACTTTTCCCATATTCTAGGAAATCCCACGGAAATCCAGGAACTGTCCAGAGTGCATCTCAGGATTTCTAGCTAATTTCTTTTTCTAATCCTTGGAAATATCCCTGGGTATTTCCTCTAGCTAGTCTAGACTGCTATAATATAGTGAGGTATACTATCGAGGATAACACTAATATCCTATTATTACCAGGTTCTATAATAGTAAGAATAATAGTTAAGATATAGATAAAGTGCCTATAACTTATAACTAGAGCTTATAAGATAATATTAACTAGATCCCTAGAGATTAAATTAGATATCTCTCCTCTAGATCTATATATAAATAGAAAATTAGATAAGGCTCTTATAAATATATATATAATAGAAATCTAAGGGCTAATAGTTAAGATATAATAACACATTATAAATATACTTTACTAATATTATAGATCCTAATATAAATTATAAGAAAAATCCATTATTTAATATAAATATTAGGAATAACTTAGAGAGAACCTAATAATAAGAATAGAAAACTAATAGAAGAGATAGTAATAGTAAGAAATAAATAAATTATAATATAATTACCCCTATTAACTATTACTATAAATAGATATAGAGAAATTTAATTCTTAGATATATTTAAAAATACACAAAGAATAACCTAAATATATTAGCACTATATTAATATAAATAAGGATTAGGAAGATAGCATTTTATAACTTTCTCTTTATATAAGGTATAACTAACATATTAATACTAATATATAAATATAGGAGAGCTAGAGAAGATCTCTTTTATATAATCTTATAATATATATAATATTAGAGGGATAGGAATAGGGATTATCTAATAGAGACTAGGAGGGACCTGGCTAATACTCTAAGCTAATTAAGAAAAGCTATATTATTAGTATGATAATATCTTAGTATAATATAACTATACTAGTTTAAATTTATAATATAATTCTAGAAGGAATAGTAAATTACCAGATTAATAGAAGAGATATAGAGATAATAATAATAAAGTAGAGAGTATTATTAAGCTAAAAAGAACTTAAATAAAAAGATCTCTTAAAAGAGTATTATAATTAGAATACCTATACCACATCTAAGTTCAGATATTATCAAAACTATCTTAATTATTCTTATTATTATTAATACTATTATTATTATTACTATTACTATCCTTACTACTCTCTCTCTTATTATTATCCTTATTCTTATTATTATTATCCATATCTATCCCAGACTCAGTACTATTAATATTAGTGGTACTAGTGGTATATAAGTGTATTATATATATCTTAATACTAGAATTATTACTATTATTACCCTTAATAGACTAGTAGATATAGTTAGAAATAGAATTACTAGAATTATTATTATTATTTAAGCTAGTAAGCTAGGGAAGGCTATAGTCAGAGAGAATTATACTTATATTATAGGAAAGATATTAAAATAAGTAGTTAGTTTTAGCTAACTTCTCTATCCTAGACATAGAGGCTAAGTAGGATAGAGAGTGATAATTAGTTATAATCTCCTTATAAGAAGTATATAGAAATTTAATTATCATAATATTAAAACAGGTAAGAGCCTGTAAGAATTAGTATATAAAAGTGAAGAGAAGGTAATAAGAAAGCAAATTGTGAATATACTAAGTGAATACCCGAGGTATTCTAAGTCTAGATCTTTATATAAAACTAGTAAGTAAGTATAATAAGACTGTGAATAGGTTAAGTAAGTTAATAATATAAAAGACAAATTGAAGATAGAGTACTTATATAGTGGTATGATTTATAGCTATTAATATATATAGTATAATAACCAGAATACCCTCTAGGAATATAGAATATAATTAGAGTGTTATTAGTACTAGTAATATATTAGGTATAATGGAGATAAGGAATCAGATTAGGTATATTAAGGATAATACTATAAGTGTAGTGTGAGTGAGATATAGAACCGGATATCTAGACAGAGTTAGTAAGAGAAGATATAAAGGAGGAGGGTATATACTATAAGTAGTAAAAGGGCTTAGAGCCAGGAAGAAGAAGGGGAATGTGATATTAGAGGTAGAGGATAAACCTAATACTAGAGAAGTTAGTGATATATAATAGAAGCGAGTATAAAATAAAAGAGGAAAGTACTTATAAAGATAGGTATTAATAATAAAAGAAGGAAGAAAGAAAGAGAGGGAGAGAGATAAAAGAGATAGTAGCTTTATACTGCGAGTAACATATCGCAGATAGCTGTTCAATCACCGCGAACACGTAAAGACAAGGTAGTTAAAGCAATTATGACACATAAACACAGTAACTTGAATATAATAATAGCGGTGTAAATAAACAGGCGGTAGTACACACTACAGTGATTCACTGAAACCCGGTATGATAATACCACCATAACTGAGTGGGCCCGGAGCTAGAAGCCCTGATATCCGGTCCCGCTTATTGAGGGCGATGTGAATCCGCATTACCCTGACTATAGTGAAACTGGCCCTGAGACCAGGGCTAAAACACTAACACCTTAGATCAGCTCGTCATTAAGCACTATAATAAGAGTAGAAGGCGATGAGTGTTGTTGTTGTTATTGTTATTATATTATTACCGTCATGAAGATAGCTATTAGAGAACTAGAGATATTTACAGAATCCCCTACGGGCAAGATAATATACTAGGCTAGTGTTAACAGCTGAAGGAACCTGAAATACATACAGTACCCCGGGGCTGAGAGCTATAGGTATTAAAGGCTTATAGCCCGGACCTACAGTCCTAGACTGTAACCCTTCTTCCTCTTCCATCTAGCAATTAAGTAGCCCTATTTAACCTATTATTTCAAGCCCGATATCCGTCAGCGGATTGTCAGGCGGATATTAATAACCTATATTTATTAACCAGCTTGGAATTCTCTAGTATTCCTATTCCTACCTGCTAGCATTTCAAGACCTCTAGAAATCGAGATCTGTATAATAGGAATAACTATAGATAGGAAAACCTCGCGAGAGATAGAGGGAAAAACCACTACAGCCAGCATCCATTGATCAGGGCCATCTAACCAGAACCCTAATGCCTATGAGTAGCCCGATTCTGTGACTTCTTATAGACCTGGATTCACAGCCAAGATCCGTAGATCGAGACATCTAAGACCCGGAGGTCCTAGTAACCTAGGCCCGGAGGCCAAGGTAGCTCAGGCCCAGAGGCCCAAGCAGGTACTAAGATACAGTGATCTTACACACCTAGGTGCCGAGGCCCGGAGGCCAAGGCAGCTCAGACCCGGAGGCCTAAGCAGGTGCTAAGACGCGGTGGTCTTATGCGCCTAAGGACCGAGACAGGAAGTCAGGGTAAAGATCGAAGCCAGAAAGGCTATCTGTAGTCGGAGCCGGGAGGCTGTGGCCGAGGCCGTAGCCCACCTAGATTGAAACTGGTACCGTGATTGCTGCTGCTGCTATTATAGCTGTCCAGCTGGTCAGGGCAATAGGCTTCGATCATAGCCGGAGCCCTTGGGCTATGGCTGTGGCTGCTGTGTAAAGGAAGTTAACTCTCTCAATCCTTCCTTTATTGTGCTGTTAGTGCCCTGAGGGGCACCAGCACCTTCAGCAGCCAGATTTGGTGGGCCTGTGAAAATTTTCCCCGCTAGTGCTAATAGTCGCTAATCAGGGAATTTTTTTACAGGAGAGAGTTAAAGGTGATGAGTGCACGATGCGCAAATAATGAGTGAGAGTAGAGTGAGGTTTTTTCCCCGGGAAACTGGTTTTTCCCCTTATATAGACAAGTATAGAGGTATTATAGGCTTAGTTAAATAAGTAGGTTAGAGTATGCTAAATAAATAAATAGGTTATAGAGTATTTAATTAATTATTTAATTATTTAATTATTTAATTATATATAGTTTTAAGTGATTTAAAGTACTTAATATTAAGAAACTAGAATAGATAAGATAAATAAGGTAGTATATAAAGTATAATAATATTATTCTCTTTATAATATTTCTTAAAATTAATAGAGTGATAACTTTTATACTTATTAAGGATTAGAAGATAATAATAACTAATTAATTAATCCTTTATATACTAATTAAAATATTTAAGTTATTTAAGACCTATCTTATTATTAGTCTAGCTATTTTAAGTTATTATAATAGCTTAATTATCTAAGAAGTTATTTTCCCGGTATTAACTAGCTAGGTAATATTAGCTTATAATTATAATAAATAGCTAGATCACCTAGCCTTCTATATTAATTATCTAAATAACTATAACCTATTCTCAGTTTTCAGGCTAGACTGATTTCAGGTTTTTATATCTATCTATATCTATAATAACTATTCCACTTATAATTATACTTATTATAAAATTAGTCTTATTAAAATTATAAATATTAATTAGATTAATATTATATTTTATAATTATATTCTCTATAAGCTAGAACTAATTGCAAATAATAGTTAGATCTTCGCATTTAGCCCTCTAATAGTTATATTTATAAAAAAAAACACATCTTAAGCTCTAGTTATCACTTAATGAAGTTGGAAGCTTAATACTTGCCGACAAATAACGTGTCGCGGTCAGCAAGCAGTCAGTTAGCTATTTCTTTAACACCACGCAATCACGGGGGAAATCCTCGCGAATCTAGATCGAGAATGAATTGAATAATAGTCTGTTCCTCTAGATCAGATAACCTGCGTGATTTGGGGATAGTATTATGTTAAGATGGTATGCCTTTTTGCCGGCGACATAAGGTATTATGATGTATATTATAGATTTCTGCGGCACTCCGGATACTTAATTTTAGGTCATTTTGAAGGGCTTGAAGAGCAAGAAGGATATTTCCCTCTTTATTTAGTCGAGATATCTTTGGTAGTTGAGAATTAATTGATCAATTGAAAAGATGAGAGATTGAGGGATTTTTGGCCCACTTACTTGTTTGGCCCACTCACTTATTAAGTATGTTAGTTTAATATTATTATGAATAAGAATAGGAAAGATTATATCTTATAACTTTCTTTTTACAAGAGGTATATATAAGAGATTAGTATTTAACTAGTAGAGATGACCCTTTAGTGCAGCCCACACTCACTTATAGGGTAGCTGGAGGGAAGGAAAGAAAAGAAGATGATGGAAGATTTCGAACACAACCAGGGGATGGGGATGCCAGAAGTATCTGATCATATGCCTTTAAGTGCATCCATTGGAAGGATGGAAAGGAAGCGATAAAAGTTTCTGTGACAGCTTGGTCAATGGGAATGGAAGTTAAGTCAAAGATAGTATATTAATTGGGAGAAGGAAAAAGCATGTCATATTGATCGAGCAGCTTGCACAGCTTTAATTAGTGAATGGCTAAAGTCTTAGGCCCTTGCTGTCATTGAAACTCCAGGCTGTCTGCTGCCCCCAACACAGTATGCGCGCCATTTGGCGAAGGCTCTGCGCGCCTCGGCCCCTTATATAAGTTATATGGCACAATTCTAGTAGCGCAGCTTACTGGAATTGCTTGATCCTTTGCCTCAACCAGCAGAGGGTCTATTGAAGTATGGGCATGCAGCCCGGAGCCTTACAGTATAGCTAATATATTATTATTAATATATGAAGATAATTAAGTATAAAAGATCTTTTTATATAATTATATAGTATATATAATACTAAATAAATATATATTGAGATCAAATAATAGTTAGAAAAGATCTAGCTAGGATAATAAATTAGATAGTAGAAATAATATTATTAGTATAATAGTATCTTGGTATTATCTACTATATATTCGAAAAAAAAGTGAGAAAGTAAAGGAGATAATAAAAGAGAAAGAAAAAAAGGAAAAAGAAAAAATAATTAATTTTCCATCTTGACTTATAATCCTGAGCTTTATTTTTTAAAAAAAAAGAACAAGATTGATAAATTATAAAGCTGTAACAGGGCTAGGGGCACTATTGCCTGTTGCAATAGGCCAGTGACCGCTGAGGCAAAAGATCAAGCAGTAATCGCAGTAAACCGCAATCATGCCGTGCCACACACCTATTATATAGTACAGCTGCCTCTACGCACACCGCATTACAAAAGTTAATTAAGATATTAATAACTCACTTAAGTGTGAATTTTAATTAATTATAACTCTGATTCAATCTTGAGTATTTTAAGTTTATTTTATCTAAATAATTCCCTTATCACCTCACACGATATCATTTCACTCAATTTAATAACTCATTTAAGATAAACAGAGCGTGAACTGGAGGCTAGGAAAAAGCATTCTAGCAAGATAGCTTAAGATAGTAAAACATAACCCTAAATTAAGCTTTAAGAAAGGATTTCATACCAACTCATCACTCAGCGCCAGTCACATTTCCTATACCACTTGATCCAATCTTTCTATCTTCATAGTAGACCGCAAACTCAACCGATGCCCCTGATGGGACCATTTCTATATCAAACACAATCCTTTTCCTTTTTTTCCCACTGCGAGTTTCATACTCCTCGAGTAATTCGAATTGCGTTGTGATGTCTAGCTTCACTTCGCAAAATCTTGTCACTGATGAATCCTGCTTGCTAGATGGGTTTTCACGATCACACTGCAGTATGTCTTCAGACGCATAAGAGCAGTATGTCTCGTACTCACTAGGGCTTTCAAACATCCGATAGAACGACCGCCTCACTGGCTCGTGCTTTTGTACGTTTCGACCCTGAACCCGGTGCTCGGAAGTCAGTATTTGGGAAACTTGATATCGGTGGTTATACGGCTATAATTGACGAACCTTCTTGATATACCAATCCATAATGCCTGAAACCTGATAACTATCCTCGGTCTCATCCCAGTACTTGTCTATGTCGTCATGTAATTCGTCATTGAACTCGGTTGCAAAACTGACTCCAAGACTCAGCCTTGATATTGTCGAAGTAACAGTCACTGGGCTCTTATGCTCAAGGGGTGCTTTGGCTCTTCGCCCTTGTCTTGTTCCAGGTCCAGCTGTAGCTGCAGCTTCCGAGCCGTCGATTAAGCCTTTATAGACAGCTCCACGACAGATTGCCGTTCGCCTTATGATCGGTAAGCCTGAACTACCTGCTACCACTGATAATGGAGGGGACTTACGGTTTCATTCCGTCTGTTTGTAAAACTTCAATATTCTGTCGCTTGTACTTGACTTCTAGAAAGTCCTGGAGGTATGGACTACAGCCAAGTCCTCCCACAAGTATAATACCCTAAGAAATATCAGTAAGCTGATCATGACTGGAAAGTAGCAAGAACCCGATAGCTCACCTTGACGGATAGCTTGGACTTCTTCGCCTGCTGGATTTGCTTATCGAGGAGGCTAGCGATATCGGAGAAGCTCTTATTAAAGGTTCGTTCAATGTTCTCGCTAATTGGTTGCGTCTATTAGACTCGCAATCAAGTTAGGAAGAGTCCATATTACTTACCTGGTGAAGTGGATCCTGCCGTCTTTGATAATTGGCTTTTTGGAGCTGTCATTCATACTGCTTGCTCCGGCGTTTTTAAAAGCCTCGGCAGGAATCTTGACAACGAATTCTTTGGAAGTATCCTCGGGCCTAAAGTGTCGCTTGATTCCGTGCTCCCACTCATCTTTCATGATCTCCAAGATACCGGTTTGGCTCAGGCTGCTCCAATGACGACCCAGTCTTGCTTTGCAGATACGTTGAAACTCTTGGTCGATGAAGATACCGCCACAAAGACCACCTACATAGCAAGTTGTTATGAGTCTGGTGAATGAGCTAGAGGTAACATGCGGGAAGTCGAACGAACCTGAACCAACAACTGCTTCCTGAAGGGTGATCGGATCCGTACTTTCAACTTTGTAGCTGATTAGATCCTAGAAGCAATGAGCTGTAATTCAGACATCACAACACGTAACTCCAAAGACGAAGAAATTACTAAAACTCACTACTGTTCCTCCACCGGCGTCGCAAATGACGTAGACATCGCCTTCGTTGATATCCTCTCCGCGTTCGCAAATAGAGGAAAGAGCTGCAGCCTCGGGCTCGGGGGCAAAGGAGAGCGTGGTTGCTCCAGCACGGCGAGGCGCCAGAATACCTGCCTCCTTAGCAGCTTTGAACATAGAGTCGCGGGCATAGTTTTTCCATATTGCTGGAACAGTGATAACAACGTGGAATGTGAGGGCCTCAACAACATTTTTACCGCGGGCCTTGACGATGGTTTCAAGCACATGCTGCCACAAGAGTTTTAGATAGTCGGCAATAGCGTCAGTCGTAGACTTTTGTTCGTCTGCCAACATCTTGCGAGCTTTTACCAGATACTCGTGATTTCGAATCTCTTCCCCTTGATCTTCATCTTTAAGAAGTAGCAGCTTGAACCACTGAATGGGCTCAACTTCTCGAGGGACTCCATAACCCCACATGGTAGCCCCATCCTCATAGAAAAGAACAGTGGGAGCTTTGCCTTCTAAGAGTCCAAATTTTGGCCAGCGTGTGACAATATTCACACTGTCGTTCTCAACGTCTGCAACGGTAGCCCAAGCAGCGCCTGAGTATCTTATACTTGATCAGCTGATCACTGCCGGAACTTGCATAGAAATGAGAGCATACGTTGTACCAAAGTCAATACCGATGATCATCAGGTCGTCCAGGTCGGAATTCTTCTTCTTCTTTACGCGGTCGACGATATTCTTCAGGGACCAGCTGCTGTTGCCCTTTGTCGGGTCAGGCTGAGACTTTGTGCTGAATAATGGCATGTTTGATGAAAGTGAAGAACACTTGTGGAGGCTGAGTTTGAATTGGTCGCGGAGAGGTTTCAGTCACGAGGAGTTGTGAGAAATTAGGAAAGGAGAAATTGCTACCTTCATCCTGAGAAGGTACTTTTAGAGGCTTGGGCTATTGCTCTTTGAGGAACCAGGCTGTCAATGTGTAGACGGGGCATTGAATCAAGCAGGTAGGTAATTGTCTCACGATACGACCAATTGGAACCGATGTGCATTTTCTTCTTCTTTTGGCTTCCCATGCATTCAAGACCGAAGTGTAGCCGCCGTGGCTTGTGGACCAACCTATCAATATGACAATCCCGAGCTTGAAGGATGGAAATACTTGCCGGCATCACAAGAAGTGGATTCGCCTAATGGGCCAGATAGTACATTCACCGGTTATTTGTAAACTTGAGCGTTTCGGAACACTTTGAGAGGTCATCCAGAATCCTACAGGATCGTCTTTCAGCTCCGCAATGTCCAGCCATTTTCCAAAAATAGACGTGGCCAAGGGACAGAAAACGAGCTGCCACATAAAAAGCTGGTGACATCGCTTTTAATTGTCTGATTAGGTTACGCCTTGGTTTGAATGTGACAGAGTAATGGGCATAGTGCATTAGCCTACTACGAGTATAACAGTCACTCCGAGACAAACACTTTTGCCAGAATGCCGCAGTCACTCCGAGACAAACACTTTTGCCAGTAAATGCCACAGTCACAATGATGCTCGTCATTCGTTGGCGACGAGCTTTCTGTGTGAACCTGACACGTCACACGGATTCACGCACGTAAGAGATGCACTTTCAGGGTGGTAAGATTGATCCCACAGCCATTCCAGCCTCATAGCCTTACAATTTATATTGCTCTGTATCTATATCCCTACCAGTCCATTAACGACATAGTGAAGCACCACTCATAGCAAAAACAGGCAAAGAAAGTGAAGAACGTAACGGTTGCTGATGAGATAGTTGGTTGAGATACCTTCACCACCATTTCCATCCCTGAGAGCTTGAGGCGGCCTTGAGTAACACCTGAGCTTGCGATTTAAAATACCTCAAGTGGGCGTTTCGAGCCGCATGTTGCCAGCCTGAATCCTGCTGCCATGTTTCAGTCTCAAGTGAACAGGGACATCGCTCGCCTCACCCGTGGTTTTACGTGACGACACATAGACAGAAAACATAAATATTTTCGTATCAGGCTGGGAATTCTCGTTCATGATTTGCTGATTTAAACTGGGGAATCAAAGATGGCGGTCAGCAAGCTCAAGATCAACCGACTCGTGAACACACTATTGGTAGGAAAAGTGCATTTGGGCTTTTTTACCCCTCTCTTCGGGTGTCCATCATGTCAGAGCCTCATTTGCATGCTAAGCATAGACCTCGATTCACCACCCGGATCATCCTCCCCCACCGCTAGCCCTGGCGGCTTTTGTCATTCGGGCAATCTTAACTCAGCATACTTTCTGTTTCTTTGTCGTTTGTCGTTCGAGGATCTAGACAGAATCATCAAGCATCCAACTCTACTGTCAGCCGAGAAATCACCAAGGTTTCTGTAACCCTCGAGAACATTTCCTCTTCTCAACAAAGTTTAAAGTTGCAACCAGTGGCGAATCCTATGCCCTCCTTGTTCGAGATGAATGTCAGCAAACAAGAGAAAAATTGTGTTCCTGAGGTTGTAAGCTTAGAGTCTTCTTCCTTTGTACGTCATCGACTTGTCTTATGTTTTGCACGCAGACCACCTCCCAGAGTATTGGGCACAACGAATCGGCAGAAAACAACGTGGATGAATCCTGCCGAAGCTCTGAGAGAATTTTAGGGGAGCTAGGGGTAGATGAGATGGATATAGACGAAGAGGGGCTGAGTGACAAGTTGTACAAGCTTCAGCAGGCACTCAACACGGAAAAGGCCAAAACCACAGAAAACAAGCACCTTCTGGAACAGAGCGCAAGGAGGGAGAATCAGCTTCGTCAAGCCCTCGATGCCACAGAGGTCAACACGAACCATTACAGAGTCCGTTTGGAGCAGAGCGATATGAAGATACAAGAGCTCAGTGAAGAACTTGACGCCGAAGAAGATGCCAAGGAAGAGTTCAAGCAACTTTGGAAAAAGAATGCAGCGGAGTTCAACATAAGAATGGTCAACGACCGGGGCTTCAAGCCCTTGGATGATAAAGCATTCATTGACAAGGTCTCTCTACTGCGCCGGAATATCAGAGACTTTGCGTACCAGCACTTCAACAACTGGCCGATAGAAAGCAGGCATTCCTCCAGATCTGTGGAAGACATCGCCGAAGTGTTGGACCTACAGCCTAGCGCTCTGTCTAGAGAGTTCAAACTGTCATCTATTGTCCGGGCGTATATATGGGCAGTGCTTGACTACCAGGTGTTTACGCGGTTCGTATGGTCTGGAAATCCCAGAGCAATGAATGAGTTGACTCAATCGTTGAGTATGAATGACCATATACCTCTCTCTTGTGTTACATATAACTGATGGCTCATTTAGGGCCTGATAGGAACCTGGTTCAGGTTGATCAGCAGGAAAGAATGCACCAATTCGAACTGTGGAAGGCTAGAACAAGCACATTACTTCAAAGCACAAACGCCAGTCGAGGTCACAAAAAATGGAACGGCTCTCAAGATAAGAAGATTTGCGACATTGCTGATTATCTGAGCGACTTACTTCCTGTCACTACGAAGAGGAAGGATATCAATGAGGCCATCAGCATGATCTGGAATGATGCTGTAGGCCTTGATATGATCATGAATACGCAAGCTTCTGGTCTCATCCTATCCTATGGACATACACATTCAAAGCCGTTGCGACTTGATGATGACAGGATGCAGGTTGAGTCGGAAAGAGCGCTCATTCCGAACAAGAGCCGTGTGACCTTAGTTTTGGCACCTGCTTTGGTTCGAAAGGGGGACATTGATGGCAAACCCTTAGCTCAGGAAGTCTATTTGCTCAAAATGTTGGTTTCTTGCGATAACAAACATTCAAGGACACAAGGGCAGAGAAACGAAGAGAAGGAACATACTAGTGTAGTTAAGAGGATGGAAGTTGGCCTCAAGGGATTAATCAACATGAGTTAACCCTTGTAGGTTGAGAACAAGTGTTTTGGTTTTGGTTTTGTTTTGGAACCTAAGCTAAGGCAAGCTTGAATTTGAACTAGCAGATTATCTTGATTCATCAATTAACTTCTTGATTTTATTGTTATAACAAGCAGCTAAGCGAGAAAGCAAGTTAGTTATTGTGGCAGTTTTGACACCGCCTCGAACGATGACTTTCCTTATCATAGCGGCAGAGACTGAACCAATTCTCGCAAAAGACTGTATGTAAATGAACAGGGGCTTCGAGGGTGCAGCCAAGCCGATAGCGGAGCGTTTCCAACTTTATTACGACCACCCGCCCACCTGTACCAGGCTTAAAGTCGCGTTTATTAGCCCTCTGGGCTCACACGGCTCTGAAGTTGACAAGCCGCTTACTTCAAGCAAGATTTTCCTCTCAGTTGGAATATCGAAGAGAAAGCAAAGGCCCTTTGGTAGGAAATTAAAGAAGGCAAGAAAGGCTGGGTTCAAGGGACATAAGAGTTTGGTCGCAGCACTTCAAGAAGGGCCGCGAGTCAAGCCTTGTGTAAGCGGCTTTATACTTTGAAGGATGTACGGTAAATTACATGCCACAATTGTCACACCTGCTGCATATGAACAACTGAACTGACGCCCCATCGCTATAACGTCTCAAAACAAAAGCCAAGCTCTATAACAGTCAGTCTAAATTGATTAACGTTCTTCCAGTCTCTCCTCAATAAGCATATTGTAGATGAATCCTCTGGGCCTTTCCTCGAGATTGTACTCTCTTGTAGGCCTTTTCATTTAGGGCTCATAAAATATGACTGCGTTGCACAAACTTGGCGTCGAGCAGATGAGCTGTTGAATGAGCTGTACGGGTACTACAGCCCCGTATTCTCATTGAAGTCAAAATCTGGGAAGCTAAATGGTAGTGCCCAAGCATTCAAATCCACAGCCGCATCTCCAGGAAGCCAATACATGTTGGAAGAAATCTTTTCAACAATCTTTTCAACATCCTCAAGAAGAGTCTTGTGATCTTTTGCTGCAGGGTTCCCAGCTCGTGCCATTTCCTCTAGTATTGTCCGATATTGAGAGTAAGAGCCAATACCATTATCCGAAGGACTTCCAGTCCATCCAGCATCTGAAAGTGCAATTTGGGAAAGTGATATAACTGCGAGACTAGAGAAGGCATGAACCGAGTCCCAGTAGCCAAATTTAGCTGCCCGATGCATTAGCTTAGATTCTTGGGTGGTTATTGAAATGAGGAGCCTGACCAATCTTGCCAAGTTTGAGGAGATCTAAAAGGATTCGGCAATTATTTCGGGCAGCATCAAGACACTGGCGTTTCAGAGTCAGAATTTTATCATCGTCTACCAAGCCTGACAAATTTCCATCTAGTCGGTAGCTGCTGCCTTGGTTTCGCATAATAGACGATAGATCCTTCAAGTAGAAAGGTCGTAGAATGATAGTAAAACACTAAAATGGGTTTAGCTGCATACTAGGTGGACTTTTGCAAGAGAAAAAAGTATTACCTGATGATACCGAAGGTAGAGAGACGCAAGGCCCCTCGAGAATGGTAATTCCAACATACTTGACGGAATTCCATTCTCAAACTCAAAAGTCATGTGAGGCGGAAGACTTTGTCTCCAATTTTGGAGCATATCCAGGCATGGTAGTAAAGCATGTATCATCTCCTCCTCATCTGTGATTTGCAGGACTCGCGTGACAGATTCAGCCACCTTGAACTTGATCTCGCATATCTGAATCTGCGCAATCATAATTTGGGGATCAAAGAACTGAGTTGAATGCTCAGTGGGGATATCTTTGGATGAGGGTAGAGGCAATCCGGTTGGCACCGTCGCTTGTGTAGGGGATAGTCCAAGTTCCGATGCCACCATTCTGTCCATGCAGTACGATGTCCACCAAAGCCGCCTCCGATGCTCGTGTTGAACTTCCTCATCACTAATTATTTGTGAGATAGCACTAGAAAAATCGTCCGATTGATGCTTGTCCAGATGTAACAACTTGGCGAGTGTCATGCTCTGACTTGCGTAGGTAAATGCTGTTTTTCTGCGATTGAGCGAATAACAGTAGAAGGCCTAGATTCTAGGATTTAACAAGTCTGTTAAAACTCAAGTGTGTATTGGAGAAAGGGAACGAACCATGAGATTGAGCGCCTCTACATCTTCTGGCAGTGGCTCTTCTGGTGATGTCTTGAACAGAA
Source organism: Cylindrodendrum hubeiense (assembly GCA_014621425.1). Classification (NCBI taxonomy): domain Eukaryota; kingdom Fungi; phylum Ascomycota; class Sordariomycetes; order Hypocreales; family Nectriaceae; genus Cylindrodendrum; species Cylindrodendrum hubeiense. The sequence goes on along the minus strand of JAANBB010000056.1, from coordinate 84,687 downwards.
GAAGAGCTTGCTCAAATAAGTCCGACCCGGGTGGCAGTGCCATTGTGTTCGCCTTTTCTTTTCCCGTTGCTGATTGATAATTCCGCTCTGCGGAGTCGGAAGGATTTTCGTTGTACATGAATGTCTGCGCGAGGGCAAATACAAGTGAGGCACGGCAAAGCCAGCTTCTATCATTGGACTTCGGAACTGGGTCGCTGTAAATTAGAGACATTCGTTCGTGGAAATCTCCCCTTAAAAACCAGTGGTAATCGCAGAAAATCTCCTCAAAGGTTTGAAACAGACGAAACGCCAATGGCTTAGGGGGTAACTGGATGGGCACCTCCGGCTCTAGAGGAGTACCAATGTTAGCAAAGCCTCGTAGGATTGAGACATAACATCTAGTTATCCATTGTCACGTACGCATAAACTCAGACTTGAGACGTATATATGTATAACCACTATTTGCGCCTGAGTCTGGCGACGAGGAGAAGTCCCTCTCCGTGGAAGAGCCCAGTGATGATGACAGCTCCTTGAAGTGTTGTATAAAACTTTCTGCGCTGTAATCTTGCCGCAGGCGTGTTCTCACGGCCATTCCATCATTTGGTTGAAAAGAATCGACAGAGCCAAGTCGATCGGAGGATGAGAAGTTTGAGCCATCATCAGAAGCCGGGACTGCATTTTCACTCGGTCCGGACTGCCTGGCGAGGTTCACTTCTCTTTCGAGGTCACGGATGTAGCCCTCAGGAACAGAAATGTACCTTTTCTTGTCGGGGTAGAAGCATTCTCGCTGCCGAGCCGTGCATCTCTCGCAAGGGGATCCTGCAACATGAATCAACTGACTAGGCTCGATTATTCTTGATACTAGAAGTCTTGCACCCTACCGCCATTGCATTTCAGTTTTTGTGAGTGGCATGCAGTGCATGCTACAGTGTTACGGCCTTTGAACTTGCCCATTTTAATCGTAAACTTGATCAAAACGCTATGATTAGAGCATCGAGCAGGTAGTCATTCAATCTTCGGAAGTGAAAGCTGGTTTAAATATACTGGGGGTTCAATGCCTGCCGTACAAGTGGATGTAGAGCTCATACGTTTATTACTGATGCATGATGTACTGGGGATGGATGAAGCAAATAAATCCCAGGCGCATTTGGCACGAAAGAATAACCCATACGCCCGGTCTAGCGGTATGCGTGAAGAGAAAACAAGCATCAAGAGAGAAAACAACGCCAAATTCTAGCGCCACCCCCAGGGTCTTTGGCGCCTCGCCCGGAAGCGCTATGATTTGGGCCGTCATCGCGGTCTTTTATTAGCAGTAGTCTTGTTATCATGTCACTACTCCGTGTGAATGGAGACGGATTTGTAAAACTAATTAGCCCAAAATTTCCTAGCACCGGCCGGTCAGAGACGGCTCCATGTCCAAGGCAGTTTTCCCGACCCTGGAGCATTTCTTCCCCTCCAGCCCGTCAGCTCTGAGAGATCGCGCACCGGCCAAGGATACGCATCCTGGAAATTGGCCGGGATCTTTCCATGTTTCCACTTCCAGAGATCTTGCCACTCCGGACCCAGCTTGCCCTCCAGCATGTCGGCCACATATTGCCCAATTATGGGCAGGAATTTGAAGCCGTGATTCGATCCGGCTGTGGCAATGAAGAGATTTTTGGTCTCAGGGTAGGGACAGATCCTGAAATTTAGATCTGTGGCCATGCCGTCCCTGGAGGTTTCATCTTTAGCTGTAGCTATGATTTGGGGCAAAGTGCGCAGACAAGGGATGCGAGTGGGACATGCAGCATTTCAAGGAGGGTCCGTTTTCAACTTACCAGCATAGCCTCGTCGTAACAAATGGCCGGTCTGCCAGCTCTGGTATAGCCTCCCGGACAAATTGCCTCATCTCGTCCTCAAGCTCCTTGGGGCAGCCATCGTACGGGTTGTCGCCCACCGAGTGCAAGACGGAAGCGCCGGAAACGCCGTGGTTTTTATAGTTGCTTACCAGGCGAGCGCTGCAGATTTTGATCAGGCCATTCTCGTCTGGCGGGAAGAGGATGCCTGTCGAATTCAAGGTTAGGTTCGTGTCTCCCGTCTGAAGTTGCAATATGGCCATACCTTGCTCAAAGTCATCAATGATGGGAATGTCGCGATACTTGTCAACTTCGTGATTTTCCAGCTGGATGACGCAGATGGCGGATGTCCGGGCTGCTACATCGCTGCTTGCACCATGCACCAGAGCTGGGAGGTTGGCACCAGCCGCGACCACGACGAGATCAGCCTGATGGATTTCCCCATTGGATGCAACAGCGCCCCTGCAGGAGCCATCTGTATCGTACCACAGATCTCTGATGTGGCCGGCATCTCCAACAATATATTTAACCCCATTTTCTTGGGCAGCGGTTGCCATTCGCAATAGCGCTTGTCCCGAGGGAACCTGTAATTGTTACCACAGCAGTCAGCAATGAGGAGCCTGTCATGAGCAAGGGGGAAGGGCAGATGTTACCCATCCAGCCGCTGGACTGTACAAGTTTGTCCAATCAGGGAAGTCTCCAGTCAGAGCTGGCCACTTTGCCTTCAGCTCATCGGCAGACATATACCGCACGCCCTGTTTGTTGGTCTTTCTCGCTGTTTCCAGCGCACTCTGCAACCACGCCCTGGACAAGTCATGCGCCCCCATAATCCAGCCCGTTTCACGATACAGACCGGAGAAGAGAGACCTGGCGTCTTCCCATACGCTCATGGCCTGAAGCCCAAGCTTGGCGTATAGCGGGTTAGGGTAGTCTGTGCGAATGATTTTGTTTAGGTCCGTCCCAGCGGAGTCCTTGGATGGCGCGTCAAACCGATCAACCACAGTGACATTATCGTAGCCACGTAGCGATAGATGGTAGGCTGTCGACGTCCCGAAGACGCCCCCACCGATAATGAGTACTGAAGGCTTGCTCATGGTGGGATGAACCTGGTTCGAATTAATGGTGTGAAATAAAATCGGTTGGGGCGGAATTGAGTTGGATTTGTATTGCACTTCAGCTCAATGGGATCCTTTCACTTGGGTATTCATAATATAATGATATTTGTATTGAGAGCAATACATGCAGCTGCGAGACAATCCTCGGTTTAGCATCTATCCAGAAGCAGAGGGTGGTTTCAAGTGCCGTTCCACGTGGACGCGTGACTAGATTTGCAGACCAGGTAAAACAAGCCCTCCTCATCAGATAATGCACGATTTGAGAGAACAACGAAGCCTGTTGCAACAATACTGTATGCGCCACATCATAGCAGTGTCTGAGATCCAGCCTATGGCGACAACGGAGGGTAGCCTCGGCAGTGGACTCCAAGGATTATTGACTCAGCAGAAACCGTCACCGGTTGGGCCATGACATATCAGCAGCTGGCCAACGCGTTAAGCAGTCGGCCCAGCAAGCATTAGTGGCCGAAGCGGGGTCTCATTGCATGTTAACCCAGTATATATCACAGCAGCTGAATGGCCACTTCCTGATCGGCCCAGCAAGCATTAGCGGCCGAAGCGGGCCTCATTGCATATTATGTAGCTCAGTATGTAACAGCCGCTGAAGGCTGAACTGCCGCTTCTTCATCGGCTTGGCAAGCCTTAGTGGCCGAAACAGGGCTCCTGATCAGGTCGGCCCAGGTAGCATTAGCCGCCGACATGAGGTTTGGGACCTGTCTCGTCTCACTTGGAATCTCCACCAATACAAAACAGCTTAGGGGAGGGAAGTGCTCTCTTACCACAAGTCAGATGGGAGGCGACGCTGCGAGAGAAGATGGCTTACTCAATTCTCAACTTCAAGCAGACTTTGTTCAATAGGCTCAAAACATTGACTAACTACTCCAGCAACCAATTCCCATCGTGACTTGTCTAGCTCCACGAAGAGCCTCATCAGCAATAACGACTTCTTTAGTATCATGGCTATATAGCACGACTAGATCACGGCATTTATACTCACTGGACCACAGTATTTTGGCTTGCGTCAATTGCACGTATTGCCATGGGTCCAGTCTCACAGGGTTTGGCACCTCAGCAGTAAGGGATCAGCCCTCGATACTAAAAGACCACGACTAGACCCCCCACGCTCTACATTAGGTTCAACATATCGCTATCTTGGGTAAAACATGTAATTTATTGTTGTGGTAGTAATCGAATGACGGCTGATGCATTTCACAATACCACGCGCCAATTTACAGTACCACCGGATATCATCTGATTCTAAACGACCCACCCCGCGTTTTTATCGTGATTTCCAGTGCAAACGGTGTCATGAATCAATTAGTAGCGGCGCACCCGGAGCTACATTTATTCTAAACGAAGTACCTACTGGAGGCTCGAATTGATGGTGTAGATAGGATTGCTATTAATAGTGGGATGACGCATCAATTGAACTCTTTGCTGCCTGAACGGACTCCAGGCATTTTCTCTCCCTACAGTGCAGAATGTGGTTGAGATCGAACTACTTCATGGTATTTCGCGTGGATGTCAAGCATGAGAATCGCGCGTTTCCATGACTCATATGCATGGCGGTGTGTGCACCGGCATTGAAGCACTAGATTGGCGACTTCCTTTTGTGGAAAGGCTCGCTTCCCATCCATCTGGGACGGTGCTATGGGGCTTGGAGATTGCATGGTATCGTTCCATGGCATCGGGTGTACTACCGAGCGCAGCTGGCGCCATCGATAATCGGGTTGCCTTGCTTCTTTTGTGTGCGGAAACTGGCTTGCTTACGCCAACCCCCGCTTTTAGCGACTCGGACCCTGACCGACCATGGGCTTCTCAACGGTGTGGGAACCGGTGTGGGCCTGAATAGCGAACGAGACGATCGGTTTCTAGACCGACGGCGAGCAAGCTTTACGGAATGAGGGGAGAGAAAAGAGGCAACATGAACGGACAGTCAGGTGAACAAGAGAATGGCGGGGAATTCTCACCTGCATATCCGCCTTGCTATGTCATACATTTCCCATCCCACAGATGCTCTAGTGCCATTCCCTTGCATTCGGTAGTTAGCATCGGAAACTTCTTATCCCTCCTCGGCCAACTCTTGGGTCTCCACAAAATGATTGCCACAGCCTAGACCGGGAATATTCGGACTACGGTTGGAATCAATCCGAATCATCGCCTTGTAGGATAAGAGGGAAGAGGGAAGAGGCAATAAACTGACGTAAAGAAGACTTTCGATCTCAAGTATGGAACGCAGCAACCCTCCCGCGTTCAAAGCTGGAGCAGACAGTCTTCGATCAAGGTTGGAATTCCCAAGGGCGATAATTCCCGGATCAGTTAACCGTGCGCTTGCAGGAGGCAGTTCGATACATTCGTACGGAATGGGTTGAATCATGTGACACTCTGCGACTACAAAGATACCTTGAGGTGAAAGAATACCCTGATACTTAAAATGTTTTAGTTGCTCTAGTTGACGTTTTATATGGAGCTATGACGCAAGGACGCATTGCGCGGATGACAGAGGGGAGTATAGCTAACAGCAAGGCATGAAAGCACGTCTGACAATATTATTATTCGCGTTTCCGCCATTCCCGCGTATTTCCCTTGGACGGGTGCTAGTTGTCCCCTTTCTCTCGGACTTACTTCGACGGAATTAATTTCCCAAACGAAATGCTAGTGGTGCTTAGCTTTGTTTTCTCCTCAGGCTATCTGTTCCTATAGTGTGGCAATTTCCCCGCTCCTCCAAAGTACAAATGGTCTAATTCATGGCGCTACTCCATGACAATAAAGAAGGCTGGCTATCCCAGCCTTGAGAAGTATTCCCAATGCCACAATCACACAAAGTCAGTATCTCTAGGAGTATTCCATGATTTCATTTTTCGACCCTCCTTTCTATCCTTGTCCAGCTTCATCAACAGCTGATCCATTGCGCCAAATTCCTATTTGTTAGATACCACGTAAGTGTTCAACGAACTCCAAATCCACCGAGGCCCAAGCCATTGGCAAGGATTACCTGGTTCTAATATTGGGAGAATCCCAGGCCACCAATCATGAAATCGCCTTTGGTCATAAGAATATCCGAGTCTGAGATTAAGGGATTTAATCCTGACTACCTCGATATCCTCGTTCGAAGACATTTAGAAACCGTCTTAAAGGAGGTCAAAAAAAATATGGGTGCCAATAAAACGGGTGTCACACAAAGCACGGCTTTGGTCGGCGATCTTGGAGAGTATTTAGTCTCAGCTGCGAAAGTTTGGTCCCAATTGATGGAAGAGTTGGTCCAGAGTCCGGAAATGAATCAGGCGGTCTTGGACGCACACGAGGAGTCAAAATCCGAAACCCATTTCACAGACCTATCCACAATAGTGTCAATGGATATTGATTTCGCTAAGCTCAGGTACGGACCCCTTGAAACTCTCTACAAGACGAGAACTACGAGTTGACCATATATATTTGGGTAGGAATACACGAGATTTAACAAAACAGTTCTCTCGCGACGTCCATAATATTTGGTATCCGGATCTCAAAGGTACTCCACCATCCGGATAAGGAGTCATCTGCTCAATGGTTCGCAATCTTGACCTACTTCGTCACAATAATCGAAATTAAACAGTTAATATAAACATATTCCCAGAGGATAATGAAGATGTTTCATTTTGCACCATATTGCAGTGTTCGAACCTGAAAATGAGCCAGAATTTGTGTGCTGATATGAATATTCTTCTCTGTCCATCAATCATTCATTAGCTTGTGTATTATCTGGTGCAAAATCAATGAATCTATTGTTGCAGGATAGTAGAGATATTAACAGTTGGATAGCGTGGCTCCTGGGACATGAGATGGCGGTTACGCCTACTCTGTTCGAACCAACGAACCAACGCCCCATCTTTGTATTTTATCAAGGCCAAAGTCAAGTTCCATAACAGCCAGGCTAAAGTGATCGACCTCTCCGGGCTGTTCCTCAATGAGTACCTTCTCCGTGTCATTCCGATGCATGAAGCCAACGTTGCGCTCTGCACACATTTTGGTCCATGCAAACGCCGAATCAGCCTCCCAGACTCCCCGACGGGTTGTAAACATCACTCCTCCGGGGCAATGCATTGACCCATCCCGCATAGTGATGTAGATGGACTGGACGGCCTGCGAGACGATCCATGTGCGGCGAAGACTCTCAGAGAGAATCCAAGCGTGCCAAAGGAGCTTCTCCAGTCTCTCTTGGAAAGTACCGCCATTTTGATCAACTTCGTCGGATCCTATTAGGTTCGAAAGGAGGAGAGTTCCGTTTTGCGCTGCGTGAGTGGCGGAAGCGAGCATTTGATTGGTCCAGAGGCAGAGGGTGGGAAGTTGTTGTTCGGCGAGGTGGCGTTGTCTGATATTTCCATTGAACAGTCGAATATATGAGTATATCATTAAAACTTGGACTCGACATACGTGATCGAAAGTGTTGAGCTGCAATTGTGCTTCTGGTTGATTTTGTTCCACAATTTCACTTGACCGTTCCTCGATGATTCGAAAAACCATGTCTTCTGTCGCAGGGTTAAGGTTAAGGTAGCTGGATAGCGTTGTGAAGGCATGCTGAATGGATCTAGGGAGCCGTGTTTTGTATAGCTGGGAATGGATGAAGGGGTTGCTACCATTGTCGACCCATTCCTTTAGCCAATCCTGTATCTTGGCAATATACCTCCTCACCACTGCGTTGCAGATGGGCGTGAGGCGACTAGTTTCAATGGGTGTAATAGCCCACGCTGCTGGAGAGAGAAACCAAGCTGACTGAAGATCGACGAGTGAAGGACACGGGAAGCCTCCAAGTTGACCACCAGATCTGTGTGGGCTCAGAGTGCTAGTGATCCCTAGCTGCTGTGAACCCTCCGTCGTGCGTCCACCAGTGCAATTTTCGGCGACTTGGGCATTGAAACAGTCCACACCATCGTTCTCAAGACCATAAACGATGAAAGTCGGGCGGGCCGGATATGCGCACTCCAGCCCTTTGAGCTCACAACGTCCGCAGGCCGGGAACGCTTTGGTGCATTTCCGCTTTGCTATTCTGCAAGCATCACAGGCCTTGATTTCCCCCCGCTCCATATGCATCAACAAAGCGCAGTGGGGTCTCCACCGCTCTGAATATTGGCGGAGTTTCGTTAGAATGAGGTGATGTGGTTGGTATGTTCGCTACTCAGCTCCGCGACGGAAGTCCGCCGGTGAATAAGCACTGTCGGCGGGCGCTATTCCAATTCTGGCTAGTTTTCCGCTCGATCGCCGATGGAATGCATTTGGGAATCGCCAAAGTGCTCAACTTAGCAGGCGCAACACGCTTGCTCCAGGATGGGAACGGCAAATTTAATACTAAAATAAATGGAAATAGTTGATTTGGTTACCTTAAATAATAGAGGTAGTCAGAAACTTGGATGAAATACTTTGCGGACTCTGAGCAACAAGCATCCAACTCTCGCCTCTCCTCCATGACGTATCCTAGGCAGCTCGCAGTCTGCTGCATAGCTATTGACCTAGAACTGTCGCCATGGATGAAATAAGGGAGTTTGTGCCTTCAATTCTCGGTTGAGATGGCCCTGGATTCACTATGCTTCGCTGCGCGAGCCCATTGTTGAGCGGCAAGCTCCACCTCATGGGCTCCATTTTGGCGGGAAGCTAACTCTTCTTGACAGCGCAAAGAAGGCGGAATGACACGCATGATCCGTTTTCAATATCCAACTGATTCGTAAGCTCTAATTTGGGTGCGCTTATCCTCAGTTAGAAAGCCAATACTGGATTCGGCACGATTGATCAATCGGGCAGTCTTCCTTCCGTAGAGGCAGAGAGATGCTACCTCGCACACACGTATATATATCCCCCCTCTCCCCCCAGTGCATCTTTACCTCTCTATCATACACACACATTCATAAACACTTATACTCATTCATCTTATCACACATCATGGCGCCAACTGTTGTTCTTATCACGGGTGCGAACCGGGGGCTGGGCAAAGGCCTCCTCCAACGCTACCTTGCGCTTCCCAACCACATTGTGATCGCTGGAAACCGCGATCCGGGGCACCCAACATCCCAAGCGCTCGCTGAACTACCTAAGGGCGAAGGAAGCAGCCTGATAGTGGTCAAGATCGATGCGTCGGTCAACCAGGACGCTTTCGACGCTGTCAAGGAGCTTCAGAAGTCTCACGGGATCGAATATCTTGACGTGGTTATTGCCAATGCCGGCGTCTCTTTTGTCTGGCCCTTCGTGAGAGACCTGAAGATTGCCGACCTGCAGGCCCACATGGAGCCCAATGTCTACGGCGTGATCACCTTGTATCAGGCCACACGACCGCTGCTGCAGAAATCGTCCAAGGAGCCTATTTTTGCCCCAATGGGATCTACGGCCGGCTGCCTGGAGTGAGTTAAACCATCCTACTTCAGTTCATACATTGCTAAAACAAAATAGGAATCAACCTCCCATTCAGAATGCTGCATATGGCCCTTCGAAGGCGGCAGTCAATTGGCTGATTATTCGACTTCACCTCGAGGAAGACTGGCTCAATGCACTCGTGTTGGGTCCAGGCTGGGTTCAGACTGACCTGGGCAATGCAGGCGCGCGTGGCCTAGGGTTCGACAAAGCTCTGATTGGAGTAGACGAATCCTGTGACGGAATGATGCAGGTTCTGGGCGTATCTAACAAGGAGAAACATGGAGGAAAGATGATCGGTTACAATGGAGAAATTGCGGGGTGGTAAACACAATCCAGTGATAGTCATGGAGGGATACATTATCCAAGTTTTTGATGTTGATATATCAACTAAAAAAACATTAGGGAACGTGCGGGAATATTGATCATTCTACTGAACAGACTGTCTTTGTGAAACCTCGATGAGTGTGGTAATTCGGCTTGGAACAGCGTCTCATGCTCGACTCAACCTCGCCGTGTCGCGAGTAAAGTCCCTCTGGTTGCCATATCTTTCCACTGACTCAAAGCGAGATTAACCTAATTTTTCTCCAATGGTCCTTCGAGATGGGAAGGACTGATGCCAGCAGTACCAAAAAAGAGGAGTGGCTACTGTTATAGGCACAGCAACTGCCCAGTATAGCCAGAACTTCTCTGAAACTGACCAAGAACCAGTGTCAGGATTGTAATTGAAGAATGACATGCTGAAGATAGCGCATATAAAAGTGGCGGGTAGGAATGTCATTGTGAGAAAGGCGATTGTTTTCATCGCTGCGCTGTCTTCCTGGGCCGAATGTCCAATGGCGACTGAAATGCCCGAATCGTAGTGGGCGATGACATTGTATGATAGTTGGATCTCGTTTGTCAGGCGTTCTCTGTTTGACGTTGAGCGATTGTGTAGACCTCGAATGAGGTGCTCGTAAAAGAGTAACCGTCTGTGGATATTCTGCGAGACATGTTTCGATTGAGCGATGAATCCCTTATGCTCCGATAGGATACCGTTAATGGTAGTAATGTTTACGGCGATGGTTTCGGAAACATGAATTGTATGCCTGCTAAGATCGTGGAAAGCCTGGTAGTTGGGCATTGTGCGGGTTTGAAGAGGAGTTCGCATTGCTTCCAGGAACCTAACCTGCGTACTTATCGCTAGCACAGCTTTGTCCTGGAGGCGGACGATTTCCTGAAGCAAGGGCTCATAAATCCAGAAGGGATCTCCGAGGAGCTTGGCATCTGGATTGCCCAGTAGCTGACTCGGTAGCCTATCTGCGATTGGCGAAGGCGGATCGAACAAGAGCAAAATTGTTTGCTTGGTGGATGGCAGCCACCGCGTAAATATACTAAGCTTGTACCACTCATACTCAGCAAAATTGTGCTTCACGTTCTTAATAACGAAGCGAGCCCAGGTATCTAAGATGATGTATGCTATAAGTAGGGATCGTCAGATTCGGGGAAGGGGACAGTACTGAAGCCGGTTGCATTTCCTTGCTCATCTATAGTATCCTCGCAGCCAAAATATCCCTTGGGGTCTCGGCAATACTCTTCCCACCAAAGCTCAGGGATTTGGAATGCGTGAGTAAAATAAGTTTGACATCTCGTACATTCACGAATTTCTTTTGCCTCGGCTTTTCTTTATTTTGAGTCAGTGTCATCATGAAATTATGGCGACTTGAATAAGTAAGGCTGACATGATTAGGAGATCGGAGTCGATATCGAGGAGTGCGCTTGAGTCCACCGTGTTTGCAAGATCGATTTGTTCAAGTCCTGTCCGGCGATGCTGCCAATGCTTGGCCTCTGGAGGTTTTTAGTAGAGTCCGAATGAACCGACATTACGGAATACGGACCTCTTCCCCGCCAAAACATATCAATTTGTGGACAGCCATGGCATTCAGACAGGGCCATGTTGAAGCGTCGGGTGTGTTTCGCGAATTTTGACGGAAGACAGCAGAGCCTGAAATTCTGGTCAGCGGAGAAATCTCTGGTAAATAAGCTGCAGTGCTTCGCGGGAGGCAGCCGCCTGCGCGGAGACCCCTGCCACAAAGCCCCAGCAAGTGGGCGGGCTGACAGGGTGCCTAAGCAAATGAGGCAGTGCTCAAATAAAGCGGCGAGGAATGATAGAGACCACTAAAATAGGCAAACGAGGTCTCGAGACGCCGAATATCTTCTGTATCTTGATGAAACTATGTGTTCCTAGTGATTTCTCAGGAATAAGCTGTCTGCACCCAGTCTTGTTTCTTGTTTCTTTACAGTCTGCAAACTCAAACCTCCACCAATAGCTTCTCCCCGCTTACGCCTTTCTTCAGCTCGTTCAACGCGTTCTGGAGTCCACCCAACCCACCGTCGATGACTCTGTACGCTGGTGGTATAATGACACCTTCTGCAAGCCACTTTGGGAGAGACAAATTGCACAGCCAGATAGATAGGTCCTCCCTGCGGTGCGAAAAATCGTCTCCCCGTATCGCCCCGGTTTCGATCCCTTCAGGATGAGGAACACTCTTTGGCCAAGGTGATGTGTGCGCCAGCTTCTTAGTCACTGCGGTCGACTTGGATAGAACCTGCACTACCGAGGCGAGTGTCTCCGCTGTAGAGATGGCATCGACAGCAAGCGCGATCTGCGACCCAGCACGCTCGGCGCCAGCGAGGAGGTCATCAACAGCCGTAGGTGAGTGATAGTCGACAAGCATGCTAGCACCAACAGAGCGCAGGTGATCATGGTGGTGCTCACTAGCTGCTGCGTAAATGGTGAGTCCAGCCAAGCGGGCAAGCTGGATGGTCAGGAATCCGACGGTTGAGGCACCGCCCCATACCAAAATGCCCAAAGGCGACGACTCGGATGAATTGGCGGTGCCGCCGACCTGTGAGGCGTGGATGGTCTCCCCGGTAGTAACTTGGGGTAAGTCTAGTACGTCGAAGAGAGCCATGGTCGCGGTGCCCGCGGCGGTTGGCAGCGTGGCGCCCTGTTGGAAGCTCATCTCCCGAGGCAGCGCAACAGTTGCGGTGGCCTTCACGACCGTGTACTCCTGGAATGCGCCATGATCGTTGTTGCCAGAACAGAATGAGTGGGCAACCGCAAGTACACGGTCGCCGGATTTGAAAGCTGTCACCGATGATCCCGCCTCGGCAACGACACCACAGACATCTGTAATAAACATTAGCCTGTGATTTCCCTGATAACTAGACATGACAAGGGAAAGACGGAGTCGATGGATTTGGCAAGAGATTCCAATCCAATGACCGTTTCCCCATTAGTCTTGGCATCTTCATACCGGCTCCAAGTACTACTGGGTAAGATGAGATCATAAAGCCTGATGCTTGTCTTTTCCAATCAATGGGATTCACAGCGATGACATGATTGCGGATCAAGATCTCGCCCGGTCCAGGAGAGGGACTCTGGCGATTGTCAAGAGCAAGATCGCTTCTGACAGCAGGTAGAAGGGCTGCAACATGTTCCGCCATGATGAAGAGAAATGAGTGGGTCAGGAAGGAAGCTGGGAAGGGTACGAAAAGTCGCGATATTGATCTATTCCATTTCCCATTGCTGGTAGCCGGGCCTTGAGGGCTTTTTATATCCCATCAAATAAAGAAATGGGCAAGTCCTCCATGGGCAAGTCCTCCATGGGCAAATGCAACACGTAATTCCTATTTTCGAGCTGTGTCGCTTGGACCGCCCCTCAGTCATGGTCGGCGAAATTGGCCTTCCGGCCAATTGGCCGGTGCCAAGCACCACAATGCCGACAAACACGGGCGTATCCTTGCCGAGCTCACCGCCGGATGAAAGTAAAATACATGGTGCAGACAATTGCAGGACGTGGCAGTAGCAATATAATTAAATTCCTCGGCCATCATTCTCCCTATTCGGGTTGCCGAGTGTTACAGAGACGGCTCAAATAGTATGTTAGGTTAGGGACCTTAATATTGCGGGGAGGAATACCTTGAGAGGTGTCCCTTCTTGTGTGATAGCAAGGATTTAAGCCCTCATATCATTATTTTGTCATTACCCTCTAGTTTGTTTCTTTGTCACACATCCGCTATCACTGCAGCGAGCATCATGCCGAGTCCATCCAGCCCCGCATGCCAACAGTCGAGAATCTCGTCAAGCGTTCCCTTCACATTCCCTCGCATCGTTGTACCAGCCCCACCACCCTGTTGTAGATGTGCAACCGCAAGATCGCCCACAGTATCCAGTCGATATTTATTGGTGTTGGGCTCTTTCCAGGATGTACCATACTCCCTATCCCAGGCCCAGGCGCTTCGCGCCTCCCAGAGCGCTTTGCTGCCCGGCAAGGGAAGGCAGAATGGATTGGCGATATCATCCAAGCCCTCTGTCCCTATGATAAGGGCCAATAGAAAGCAGACAATAGAAATCCTGTAAAAATAAGGTTTAATATTGATACAAACGAAATATAGATGGCAAGCTCTTTCATAAAAAAGAGGGTAACTATGGTACACACCTTCGCCGCGTTTCTTCAAAGATCCAGTCTTCCCAAGTAGGTCGGGATTGTCGCTCATGGGTGGGGCTCAAAGGTCCTGGGAAGAGTTCGGAAAATCTCTCTGCTAGTTTCTGCAAAATTTTAAAACGTGTTGGTTATTGAATACGTGTGTCGGATTGTCGAGAAACCAGCGGATGGACTGACGGACATAGGGTAGGACAAGGAAGACGTAGATACCGGTTTACTAACCTTCATAGTTCTTAACATGTCTCGATTAGTGATAAAATATTCATGACCAGAGTCAATCAGTCGAATTATGGTATAAATCACCATGGCTTGTATTGCTGATATTGTTTCACCTCGGGAGAAGTGTCGCATCTGAGGGCGCGACAAAAAGTGTTAGTAGCCTCCAATCATGTAGTGTGTCTTACTCTCAAGAAGACATAGATGACAAAATATCGACCGACTCATAGCAGCGCTTTAATGTGAAAGAACTTACTTCTTTCATAATCCGACGTTGTTCACCATCGATAGTTCGCCATAGAAACCCGTCCGAGTTTGAATTCCGCGAGACGAAAATGTGAGCAATACCGTGGCACGATGCCAAAGGCTTCAGTGGCTCGAAAGCCTCGGGCTCGGAAGTAAAAGATTTCGCTTGTCGTAATTCCCCTTGATCGAAGTGGAGCCCGCAGCCGATGGGGTGCACAAATGGGGGTAGATTGTCCGGGCGCGTCATCATCCGCGGGTATGTTCGGAGAATGGATACGATGAACCGACGGCAGCCATTGGAGATAAACCGACCGGGCGGCTGATCACTTGTACTGATAGTAAGAGGGGGGACGGGGACCAAAGAGTACATGTTCTCAGGGCTAGCAGTCTTTGGGGACGCCAGGGGTGCTAAGGAAGGTACTAAACCATCTGAGGGTACCTGGCAAGGTCCCACATCAACAAACTGAAATGGATCGACTCTTCTCGGACTGGGAGCTGAACTCATATCGACGATGACTGACTCTGGAAGACAATATAAGGTTGGATATTCGTCTTCTCCAGGGAACGTAGTTGGTGCAAATGTCCCTTGATCCAAGCAAGGACCAGACGTAACATGGAATTGATCATCATTGTTGAATGCGTCGTTGCTAGGAAGTAGAAAGAGGTCCAACCCGACTCCAAGATCTAGATCCGGCACCGAGACGGGGGTATCACAAAGCACGGTAGATGAGAGGACTGTTTCGCTTGGAGGGTTATTCTCTGGGCTTCTGGTAGTGGCAGTGCCGTTGCGGCGTGTTGCTGTCGATGTCGAGTTGCCATAGTGCCGGCCATATGAGCATACCCTGTTCTTAGCAACACATCGAGAGCATGGCGATTGAAAATCACACTTGCTCTTAGTGCTTCTGCAAAAATGGCAAGCTTGTTGTCTGGCAGGCTGTTTTCTAGCTGCTCGCCGACGGCAATACTGCACATGCCGGGTATGAGACGTCTCTATCGGGAGATGGTTAGAGGCTAGAGTGACATCGGTTGACAAGTAAAGGTATAATAGTTTGATGGGAATGCGACGTCATCGAGAAAGTGGAATATGGCGATGCACTCTACCTTGATCAAATGGTTTCCCGCACGTAGAGCAGAAATACAACGGGGCGGTAGGAGCGGAAGGGCTACCGAATTTTGAGTTCCCATCCATTCTCTTAGAACTGAAGGATGGATAAGTGATATGTTTTGAGATTATGTTGTAATGCAGGCTACTAATACAGGTGACAGAGGTGGCGAGATGGGATTCGTGAGTGGGTTGTGGACAACAGGCATGGCTCAGGAGTCGCGTGCCTGAGGCAAAAAGATGATTACAGCATCAGGGATAAGATAAGCACTAACCGGGGAACAAATCCTTGGGAATGATGGGTTTATTGTGATGTGAGAACAGTGAAAACGGCAACCATCAACCAACGTGAGAAATATCGAGGAGACTTCGGTATGTCTCAACTGAGCATAGGTCAATTTTTCGGAGCCAATAGCTGTATTTGATGGAAATAACCACGTTAAACTGGCAGGCGACACATGCACGGCCAGGAGACGGAGAGTCGCACCCTAGCTTGTGTGGTCTGAAACAGGGTTTAAAATAGCTACGATGAGTCGTTTAAGTGTGTCAAATTTGATCTGAAAGGATAACGGCCTTGCGTCTCCGAATCCACCGATGATCGGCACGTATCAGTGGTCGGGGCGCTGACTACACGGTAGCGCCAACCTAGAACTAGGATCGAGGATGATGGAGTTCGTCTGGTACTACGGGATAATTATATGATCCCTGTCAGCATGGGTCGTTTCTCCTCATTCCTCTTGAGATAGGCCAACTTGTCCATGCAGTTATATCGCGCAATCTAATAAACACTGGATCACAACGTCCCTGACGTCAAGACTCCACCATCTTCTGCCCATATTGACCTAGAAAACACGACCCTTTGAGAGAGGCGGCCTCAATTGCCACACATGGCAGCGAGGGCCCGAGCAGGTAATTTTAAAAGGTGGGACGTCTTCAATAACATAGATAGGCATAAAATAGGC
Organism: Cylindrodendrum hubeiense; assembly: GCA_014621425.1. NCBI lineage: Eukaryota > Fungi > Ascomycota > Sordariomycetes > Hypocreales > Nectriaceae > Cylindrodendrum > Cylindrodendrum hubeiense. The sequence goes on along the minus strand of JAANBB010000056.1, from coordinate 68,364 downwards.
TATAGAACTATAAAACTGTAAGTTTTGTAGCCAATCTGCTCTCGTCCCAGCCTTCTACTCCCTCTTCTTTTCCCAAGTGAGGGGACTAATTTCCACAGGTCAGAATCTGAACAAAGAGGTAGCAATGGCTATGATGCTTCAAGCCTTGACTCTAACGAGTCTCCTTGCTTCGCCCGTCGCTGCTAGCTATGCTTTCTACGTCGGGAAAAACCTCACAGCAGATGGAAGCGTCATGGTAGGCGGCACCGGCGAAGAAGTGTCGAGTCACTGGCTTCAGTTGTTTCCCGCGCGTGATCATGCCGCCAATGCCACAATTACCGTCGGCGTGACGAAGGACGCGACTATCCCCGGTGAGCTCATTGAGATCCCCCAGGTCAAACACACCTTCCGCTATATGAGCATGGAGTACTCGGATTTTGAGGGCTTCCCCGCGCCACTGACCAACGGCGGCCTCAACGAGAAGGGTGTGGCTGTGAGAGATGTGTGGGCGGATAATAGGCAAGAGTTGATCGACATGACTCCTACGCCGCAGCATGGCTTGCAGTACAGTGATCTTGCACGTGTGGTCATGGAGCGCGCAAGCACCGCGCGCGAGGGCGTCAAGATTATTGGGAATTTAATCGCCAAGTACGGCGAGGCTACGTATGGAGGCAACTCGCATCTCATTGCTGACAAGGACGAGGGCTGGATTGTATGGGAGATGGCCGGCGGCGAGGGACTCTGGGCGGCCCAGCGCCTGGGACCTAACGAGGTGAAGGTTCTGTACCCAGGATACATCGAGGATTTCCCCGTCGATTTCACCCACAGCAAAGATTTCATGGGTTCCGACAACATTGTCTCCTTTGCTGTTGAGCAGGGTTGGTGGAGCTCCGACTCCGGGGAGCCCTTCAACATCTTCAACGTCTACGGCCCGCAGGATTCACGATACACTGCCCGCGATGGAGGATACAAGTACATGTCCCAGGCCGCCCTTGAAAACGCGACTCTTGCCATGGCACCAGTCACGGAGGAGGATCTGATTGAGCGTGTGCGAGACTACCGAATTGACGACGATGAATCCGGTTACGGACAGTTCGTCAGTTTGCGATCGGGCATCGACCGGGACCTTCTCCGCATGTGGATTGCACCGACTGGCTCCGTCGCGGCGCCTTTCGTGCCGTGGTGGATGGGAGTGCAGTCCATCCCTCCCGAGTTCGGCGAGCATCGATACCTCACCACCGGCGCCTCGGGCAGCTTCCTCAATCCCGACTACCAGTACCAGGAGGCGTCCGTCTTCGCGGGCCGAGTCTTCAAGCGGATACTGTACTACATGTGCAGCGCGCCCAACACCTATCTCCCCATCGTTACCAAAATGTTTGAGAGTTTCGAAAAGCAATCGCGTGCTCAGGTCTCCGACTGGGTGGAGAAGAGCGCACGAGTTCTCATTTCTCACGGTCAGCGGGAGGCGGCACAGAAGCTACTGACGTTTTACTCGCATACTCGAGCCGCCGATGCGTTGCAGATGGGCAACACCATGGCGCAGTCGCTAGATGCGTACATCAAACTCACCGGCCAGTGGCAAGACCCCAAGGGTAGCGAAATCAACGACGCCGGAGAGGGAGCAGAGACGGTCAACTGTTTGGTGGGCTATGACCCTGACCAGCCAGCCGACAGGCAGAAAAATGCGTCGAAGAGGGGCTCGTACAGGAGAGGTTCCCGAGCTCGAAAGCAGCGAATCTGATTGCGGCGCTTTTGAGCAATCCAGAGTCACAGATATCAACCGTAGATCTCTTTATGACATTTTCATAGAAGCCAACAGCAAAAATACTCTTGACCTATCAACATTTGATCTTCATCATCAAACATTCTGATGAGGCAGAATTCGCAAATAGAGGATTAAAAGCTCGTCCCACAACGCGAAACGGGTGACTGTTGATTACACCTGGCCTGTAACACAGGGTGAGTGAATCTTGGTTCAACTCCAATACCTTATGGTGTTGGTCTCACTGCTACCCAAGACTTTTCTAATCGGTGGAATCACAACTGTGGGCAACTATCAAGTCCTGTTTCCAGCGTATCATTGTTATCGTGTGCCAAACACTGAACCGACATATTCCTATACTATCTTATACATACAACTTTGACCATCGACATCACCTAAAACCAAGAACTTTCCATCTCCAGAGAATGCGAGCTGAGCAATTCGATCCAAGTTCTCAAATTGCTCGAAGCCAGCCTTTGGGCCGCTGTTTACCGCAGTCGCGTCGGGATCTGGCCAACACCAAATTTGCTTGCCTGTAATGATGTCTAGAACAGCCAAACAACCTTTTCCGCCCATGTTATTCCTGTTCGCCTCGCAGTATGCAATGAGGCGGCAGTCTGGAGAAATACATGAGACTGTATTGGGGATTTTGAAGGTGCGTGTCGAGTTCGACACAAGATCCCACACCAGGACGTATCGATGAGGCACCGGAGTAGGAGACAGGAAATAATTGCCACCACCACTAACCTGAGTTGTGGGCACGGACGCAACTCGATAGCTAGCGGGGATCCAGATCGATACAACGGCACTCCCATATGTCGCCAGTTCGCAGGGAAGCGCTGTGTCTAGTTCAGTGTGCTGCCACGGCCTTATCATCTTGTACGGCAAATCTGAGAGGTCCGTGTTATCAAGAATGTCCCATGCAGCCAGTAGAATCTCCCTGTCTGGTGGTGGATGCCCTGCGCGTGTTTGCCGCGGACCTGCAGCTGCGACAAGCATGGGGCTTGTTGCAGATAAAGCCAGTTCCGGGTATTGCATCGTGCATGGGAGATCGGCCTTGCGTAGATCGATAGTGCGTATCTTCGCGAAGGGTTTCTTTCCTTGCGCAACAGTATAGACATCTATAGTGCTGTTTTCGCCGTGATACACGGCCAGCGCACCCCTTCCTGTTTCGTAGGACTCAAATTGGCATGCTGCCCACCGGTCTGCGGCATCGATTGATTGGAGGCACTGTTTATCAGTCCATCTCCAGATTTCAATGGAACGCCCGAACCGAGTGGCAATGGCGATGAGGCCGGACGCTTCGGAAAGGATGGCGTGGCTTCGAATGAGATATTCTCGCGACCGAGCCTGTGCTTCCGTGTATGCAGAGAATTTGATAGTGCATTGGACAACTCCATCCGACACCGACCATATTCGAATTATGTTCTTTCCGTGCTTACTGGCGAGGATGGATGAGGTTGAGGATAAGTCCAAATAGTGAACACCATTTTTCCTTTTCTTGTCGGACTCAAAACTTCCCAGGAAAACCACAGTGATCGGCGAGGTGGTTTGTTTTGACTCGTCTGGGACCTCTGGAGGTGGGTAGGAGGGGTGGAGTGGGTGCACGGACGAGCGAACTGATGCCGAATCCAGGGGTGATGTTGCAATGGAGGATCGTGAGAACTGGCGTGTGTCGAGGGACGACAACGAACCATACGATGAAAGTGTTTGGGAGGGCTTTGGCGATGGTAGCGGTGGCAGAGGCTTTGACGGAGGAGGATACTTGCTGCGGCTCGAAACATTTGACGATGCAGTGGATGGTCGTCTCTGCGAGGATCGGGGATCGGGTCGTATTATGGGCTGCACAGACTTTCTCGGCGAGGTCCCCGGCGACAACAGCTGGTATTGAGCCGCATCGTGGTGAAAATCGTCATATGGGATGACGATGTCCTTTCCCGCAGGCCTAAGGGCGAAGGCCTCCTGAAATGCCAGCGGTGCAGGGAAGCTCGTCAGAAGAGCGTCGATCCCGTCGTCCCTTTCATCCATGAGAACCATGTTGTCTTGATGCTTTGCCATCGTTGACCCCGACAGGATGCACCTGGAAGCTGTATCAACGGGCTCAGTGGATCATCTCAAAGGCAAAAACAGACTGCAGTTGCACGCAAAAATCGCGTGCTCAGTTACTTGGAGTGGGGAGATAGATGGGTCACGCCGATCACCCCCTGTGGGGAAGAGGAGCAATTTGGGGTTTTCTGGGACCTAGTGGGCTGTAATTAATCCCTCCACAATCCCCCGACTTTTCCCCCACAGTGTGCCACGGTCGTGGAACCGAGTGAGACGGCCCGAAAACCACAAGGATCCAAACAGCTGAGCCCTTGGTTAGTGGTGCTGCTAGGTTGCTAGGCTAATAGCCCAGTGCCACACCTTGGATCCGGGGCTGTCGGGTGTTACAAATTTTGGAGAAGCCCCAGCATTTGAGGCTAGCTTGCGGAGCTATCTCGGTCCCTCTGCCTGTCATGATGTCCAATATTTTATCCAGCCCCTTGCTGCCCAGGCTCATGACACGCTCGCGACCAACGTGTTGGTCGAGTGATGAAGAAAGTAGCGGAATTCCGTGATCTGACCCCGGCTGTGTCGGATGCTTTTTTACTTGGGAGGATTGGGGCTCCCGTGGCTAGTCTCGGGCGCGTAGGCTGTCGATCAACGACATCCGGGGTTCAACATCATCCAAAATTCACGCCACTAGCCCAACGCAGGCCATGAATTGACGACGCATCATAATTGTCACATTCTGCATGTAAATAAATCACTCTGCACAAGAAGATTTTCGAATCCTACTTTCCCCAGTCTATTCTGTGACAACTCAATTAATTACAAATCCATCTCCAACATCCTCTTGAAGCCGTCCTGCAGAGCCGCAACCTCCAACTCATCAACCTCATCTTCAGTGAACGCTTCGATTAGGTCGAAACATTTCAGTACTGCTTCATCGTCAATAATCCCAAAAATCCCCCCCACCATCTTGAGCAGGATATGAATCCGACACGCGGGATCATCTGCTGCGATGGCGAGATTTTCCGCGATAAGAGACATCCGGGTGGTGCCCAGAGATAGCTTGTCACACCCCTTAGCCTTCAGTATGGACTGACGGTAGACGGCGCGATAGTACTTAAGCGTGTCTGGGGAATCCTCCCAAAGACCTGCCGGCTCTACACCCTCATCCATTGACTCCTCGTACCCGTACATAAGAGGATCCCAGTCTCGGGTGAGCCATCCTGGGTATCTTTCATTTCCAATGCTGCGAGGCACTGCAACAACACCATCCCAGTCAATAATTCCTTCGATCTGGCCATCTTCAGAGACTAAGATGTTTTGTACATCGAAATCCGGATGCGCTAAAACGAATGGCTTCAAGCTGTTCGGTTCAGGTATCCAACTGATCATCTGGTTGAGGAGAGCGTTCTCGCCGGCATTGGATGGGTTCGATTTAGCGTGCAGGTTGAGTAGGAATGTGTAGAATTTCTCCGGATCCGATATGGGAGCTTTTTCAGCATACAGGGGATCACAACTTGCATCCTCGTGGATACACCGACGGTCGAGCATAGCTTGCTGATCAAGCTGCCGCATCGGACCGACACCCACAGAGAACCCATCAAGATCGAATAAGGGCGACCCACCAGTCTCAAATGAGTATGGCTCAAGTTGCACCATCGCAGAAGCAATGCCATCCAAGATACGGATTCGACGTAAGCGGAGAGTCTCGGGGTCGACGCCACTCAAATGATGCCCGAACCAGACGTCGTACAAGGGTAGGCCAGAAACGTGCGACATGAGAATATAGGGACATCCGATTTTGTTTTCTGTAGTTGAAGAAAAGTCGAAAACTTCAGGTAATGGGATCGTAGTATCGCGCTTCAACATGCGCATCGTGTTCGCTTCTGCTGTCAAGGACGCAGCTGACATCTGATCCCACTTCCCCTCCACTCCATTGATAGGTATTTTGAGCAGCCAACGAATGCCATCGCCGAAGTCGAGAGGGAAAAGAATGTTGTATGATCCATTCATAGGCTTTCCGACAACTGGGTGTTCGTGCTCAACGCCAGAATCGAGCCTTTGGCGGACTGTTGCTCCGAGCTCTGGTAGTAGCTCCAGATTCACCGTCGCGAGAACATCCGCAAAATCCTCCAAAGAATCATCATCCTCGTCTGATCGATAAAGCTCTGGATCTATCTCCTTTAAAAAGTCGTCATCTTCGTTTGCCAGATCAAGCTCTGGATTTGCGCGCGTTGGGATGCTTTGCTCGTCGAGCATATGGTCACCATCGATTTGAGTCATGTTTTTTTCCCCTTTCCGGTGTGTGAAGAAATAGGAAGTATGGGTTGACACTGTTTAAATAATTCAGGGAAGCAAGGCCCAGTTTTATTCATTCGTGTACAGTATATCATGTTATAACAGTACGAGCCTCTGAATCAAGATATCTCATTAATGGTCGGTGAGAATTTATGCAGCAACCTTTTCCTAGAGAAATATAGTCAAGGAAGACGGATCTGACTCCGGAGTTGGGTTTAACCTTGACGAGTTTAGGGCGAGAAGATGCGGGCATAGTCCTGAAATACAATCCCTCTGTCTAAGACGATAACGACCAACACATATATGAAAATCGCTGACAGAGATTATTACGGCGATGGTAGACTCATGCCCCAGGCATCGAAGTATTTATCAATTTCGGATGAATGTCTTGGCGAAATCCCAACGACGCAGGCAGCTTCACACAGAGTGCTTCCGGCCCAAACAGTTCCCCTTTCAGCAAAATGCGTCTATTTTGGTGGGTGGCGCCTAATATGCCTCATCCTAATCGCTATGAAGGATCACCGTACGGGTTTGAGAGAGGGAAAGTGGCGCTAAGTGACGGACCGTACTAGATCGACCGTTTCTCCTCCTGGGCTGATCAATGTTGCACTTCCGTGCCGCTTAGTGGTTACTATCATGTTCATCGTGTGGTCAGCGTTGTTCTGGTCCCATCCATCGGCAGGATTTTGCTATGGCTGCTATTGGTTGCACAAATCTCAGCCGCACGAGGCAGCCACTCGCCTTATGATATGCCTTATTCCCTCGTCCCCGCTCATTCACGGCTTGAAAATTTCTTCTCTTCTTTCATTAGACTTTTAGTTGAATTGTCATCACAAAAGTACAACACCTCTCAGCCTTCCTCGGCGATCAACAGTCAAACGGCGCCCTGCCACTGCATCTGCCACTAGGTCGGCTCCACAGTGAGCTTCAAAGAACTCACCTAAGCCTAAGCGGCCCCCGTCATGGAAAGGATTTGCTTGCCCGATCATACTGGCCTCCTGGTTATCATTGCGATATTAACCCTGTTTGCCGTGTGGCACTGGGTTTCTGGAAGGGGGAAATCGAAGGAGACCTTAAAAGATCACAATACATTCCGGGTCGTTGGCGTACCCCTTAACTGGGACCTGAAACAATTGCAAAATTTCTTAGCAGATCATAAGAAAGCTATCCCCGTTGTCAAGTCTCTGGCCCAAGAGATACACAATTCTTCCCAGACAGCGACGATTGTCTTCCGTGACCTCCCACTCTCTCCCAGAGGTTACCAGAACGAGCGGCTCATACTGCCAACGCTGTCCGATGACGAGGTCACTCGTGACCAATACTTATCGCTCGACAAAGATTTCCTCGGTATCACTACGCTCTATACTCCGTCACCGGACGACCACAAGATTGAGTGTGTAGACAAGTGAACGGAATATTTCCATACTAATAAATTTAGTGTTATTGCACTATCCGGTCTTGGTAGCCATGCTTTTGGGTCGTTTAAAGAGAAGGGTGGTGACCATATGTGGCTGCGTGACTCTCTTCCGTACGACCTCATCTCGAAAAACACCGGCCAGCCAATTGCGCGGGTAATGGTCTACGGATATGAATCATGTGTCGCAGGAAGCGAGAATATGCAAAACATAGAGGATCTTGCAACAATGTTTCATCACAGTCTCCTTGCGCTCGCTACCGCTTCAACGAGGAAACCCATCATTCTGATCGCCCACAGCCTTGGGGGGCTAATCGCGAAGCAGGTAGGATACTCAAAAGCTCTTGGTTCTAAATAATAATATGTACCATAGACCCTCATTGCGCTATCGAATTCGAATAATGCAGACGACCACAACCTCATTCGAGCTGTGTATGGGATCGTTTTCTTTGGAGTTCCGCACGCCGGCATGGATATCAACTCGCTTCTCTTGATAGCTGCGAACGGGCCAAACCGATTCCTAATCGAGTCGATTAGTCACATTAACTCGCAAGTACTCACCATTCAACAAAGACAGTTCCCTGGTGCGCTGGGCGATAAGGATCATTCAGAAGTTTTCTGTTTCTACGAAACACTCAAGTCACCTACCGCGCAAATGGTATGCCAGTATTTTACCTTTAGATAGAGTATACTAACAAAACCAGGACATAAATGGACGCTTGGAGATGAAAGGACCGCTTGCTATTCTAGTCACAAAATCGTCAGCCACACATTGCCGTTATTGGGAAGACGGTCCAGAGCATATTTGTGCCATTGCCCGCACACACTTTAATATGGTTAAGTTTGGGCCTCAAGATCACGAATATGCCAATGTTTGCGAGAGACTGAAGGGCCTGGCTCAAAGAGCATTAACAGTGCGCAATCGCATTCAGGTCACGACAAATTGTACGTAATAGGCGATGCAATGGATTTAATTATTCCTACTAAGTTTAAACTCAAGATGACATAGTGGAGACGCCCGTATCCCGCAACTGCTTACGCGACCTCTTCCTGACCGATCCATCCGATGACAGGAGGGCCTTGAAACGCAAGAAAGGAAACCGCGCTCAGGGAACCTGCGAGTGGATAATTCAGACTGAGGAGCTTACGGCCTGGTTTTGTCCCGGTAAGGCGGCTGACGCAGCAAATCAGTCGTCCCATGTCCTTTGGTTCCATGGAAACCCGGGGATAGGAAAATCCACCATGGCAATATTTCTTACCGAAGAGCTGTTGACGGCTTTTACCGCCACGGATCAAATGACTCTCGCGTACTTCTTTTGCGACTCGAGCTTCGATACAAGAAAGACGGCCACATCAATCCTCAGAGGCCTGCTCCTTCAACTTGTCCAACAACACCCAGTGCTTCTCAGCTACTTCATACCGAAGTATTCCGAGCGTGGGGCTGATATGTTTGAATCATTTGACGCTCTTTGGACCATTTTCATGGCGGTTGCGGCGGATGAGAACACCGGACGAAAATACTGTATCATCGACGCGTTGGATGAGTGTGATGGGGAATCGCAAGAGACCCTGTTGCGACAGTTACAAGAAACATTTCAAAGCCAAAATGTCCCATCGAACATCCGAATATTGGTTACCAGTCGGCCGTATCCCGAGATCTGCGAATACTTAGAAGGATTCACGAATAAGGACTTGGCTTCCTTCGCCGAAGCGAAGCAAGACATTGATCGATGTATTCAGCAAAGAATTGAAGACCTTGCCACAAAAAAGCACTACACAAAAAAAGTCAAAACACAAATCGGTAACATTCTCAGAGATAAAGCCGAGTGTACTTTCCTCTGGGTTGGCCTAGCTTGCAACGAGCTCGAGCATATCCCTTCGAAGGACGCAGTCCAAGTCCTCCAGGGCATACCTAAAGGACTTCATTCATTGTACAAGAGGATTTTAAAGATGCTTGAACAACGGGACTTGGCTCGGGTCCAACGCATTTTGAGCTTTATTGCGGTTTGTCTGCGGCCACTGAGTGTGTTAGAGGTCTCTGAGGCCTGCCAACTACACCAGGATGAGGGAGATTTGGATACTCGGATACAGTTTACACGTGAGCAAGTTGCTTCCTGTCGCTTAATGGTTATCGTCCAGGACGATAAAGTGCTATTACTGCATCAATCCGTGAAGGACTTTTTAGCGGGGGCATCGGCTGGATACTTCATCAACGAGCTCGAAGCACATGCTCACCTTGCCTATCGCTGCATTGATCTCCTCATTGAGCAGTTCCATGAAAGTAAAGGATCGCATTTCCACTTCACGAAGTATGTAACTCAATATTGGATCAATCATGCACGCATGGCGCAGTCGAGTTTCAAGGTCAAGGCTTCGCAAACAGAGCTGTTCGCAATCAATTCTCCGTGCCGTGAGAACTGGTTGACATCATATCGTCACCTACACGATTTATGGTCCATAATTCCGCCAAATTTCTCTATCTTGCATATTGCGGCGTTGTGGGGGGTTCCTGCTCTAGTGGATTATATCTCTCATCCAGATGATAAGCATTATGAGGTAGGAGCTTTGATCCGTTTGATTAATTACGTCGATGATTCCCTTATGTCCCCACTGGCATTCGCTGTTCAGTTGGAAAATACAGATATTGCTTCTTCCCTGTTAGGCTTAGGGGCAAAAGTAACTACATCAGTGATACAGGCTGCGGTGAGGATTCAGAATAGTAAAGCCAAAGAGTTCACAGCACTGCTTCTTGGCCAGCGAGGAACCGAGATCGCCGTCACGGAGGAGGTAGTAAAAGCTGCAGCAAGAAATCCCTGGAATGGTAAAGAGGTGATGGCGCTGCTTCTTGCCCAACAGCGAAATGAGATCACGATTACGGAGGAGGTATTGAAGGCTGCAGCAGGGAATAATCAAGAGGTGATGGCACTTCTTCTTGAACAGCGAGGAAATGAGATCACGATTACGGAGGAGGTATTGAAAGCTGCAGCAAGAAATGATCAAGAGGTAATGGCACTGCTTCTTAACCAACGAGGGGAAGAGATCACTATTACAGAAGACGTAGTGAAAGCTGCAGTAGGAAATAGACGGGGTGGTGAAGAGATAGTTGCATTACTTCTTGACCGACGAGGAGATGAGATCACCATCACAGAGGAGGTATTGAAGACTGCAGCAAGAAATAACAAAGAGGTCATAGCACTGCTTCTTGATCACGGAGGAAACGAGATCACTATCACAGAAGAGGTGGTGAAAGCTGCGGCTGGAAATAGAAAAGAGGTAATAGAGTTTCTACTTAACCGACGAGGGGACAAGATCACCATTACAGAAGAGGTAGTGAAAGCTGCAGTAGGAAATGGCTGGGATGGCGAAGAGATAATAACACTACTTCTCGACCGACGAGGGGATGAGATCACTATCACAGAAGAGGTGATGAAAGCTGCAGCTGGAAATGAAGGAAATGGTAATAGAATGATGGCCCTGCTTCTTGACCGAAGAGGAGACCAGATCACCATTACAGAGGAGGTGGCGAAGGCTGCGGCAACGTGCGGTCAGAGCGAGGTTCTGGAATTCTTATCTGAGAATAACCTCATCCCCATCAGAGACGAATTGCGTTGTGTCGCAAAGTTTTACAATGCAGCGAGAAAAGGGGACGTTTCATGCATCGAACAGCTCCTCTATGCAGGAGCTGAGTCAGATGTGCAGAATATCAGGAAGGTAACCCCCTTATGGATCGCAGCGACGAATGAACACGAAGCAGTCGTCCAAATTCTTGCGCGAAGGACGGATGTGAACATCAACTCTACATCAATCTCTGGGAGATCACCTCTGTTCTGGCCATCCAGTCAGGGTAATGAGAGAGTGGTGACTATTCTGGCAGAGGCTGGTGCGGATGCGAGCCTCGTGGACAAGAATGGAGACACGGCGATAACTGTGGCAAAACGCAAAGGGCATTCGAAAGTCGTCAAGATACTAGATAAGTCAATAGAGCTAGCACGAACTGGCTCCTGAATCAAATAGCATGCTTTGTAGGTCGAAATTTACTAATGCAGTTATTTACCACATATTTGATTTATTGTTTTAGGGCTTGATCGTACCATGTGATCGGTGCAATTACTCCGTAGTTCACAAATAGCTTACACATTTGCAAAGTAGTCTGTGGAACTTGACTCTCCCCAGATTCGATGTCACTCTAACTTTCAAATACTGGATCACCTCACAGTGCTGTGTAGGTGGAAAGTAATGGTCTGTAGGGTGGGTAATTTGTCTGGATCTGACTATCAGCAATGTTATCATCAGGTAACTGATGGTACCTCGTTCCGGTGTGACTGATGAGATACATTTTTCAAAACTAAGAGCGCGCAAGATATGCCGCATGGGGATATTTGATGATCGTGTTTCATTCACGAATCCAGTGCACCGGATCCGTGTTCCCTCAAATCGTCCCGTCTTCCGCACCACTCACCAATCGCACCCTATCAAGACCTTTCAGTATTGCAAGCTTTTCTTGCATTCCTCCAAGCTTCAAAGTGGCGTCGATTAAGGGCCATTTAATAGGCGGGGCGAGGGACGATGGCGCTCATAGCTCATTCTCAAGTAATTTTATTGGTGTAGCGGAAAGTTCCATATGTCTCGGAAGTTGCTGTGTGGGTGGCTCCCCTCACATGACCTACAGCTCGAAGTTTGGTAAATATGTCCTGCACCTCCCACTTCATCCTTTCCGTCCGTTCCCTGTCGTTGCGCTTATGGCAATATTCAAGTAAAGTCCATTGTAAGCAGTACGTCAGGTGTGTTATCGCAATTCATCACACTCGTCAACTGCAGTCAACGCGATGTCCATACACGACATAGAGGCATTGCAAGGGCGTGTCACTGCGGCACCAGTCTTGAGGCGAGATGATGAACCGACCGAGGCCCAAATCTGCGGCTACTTCAACGAAAACGAAAGTGAGTGAGATTTTCATAAACGCTCTTAAATCCTAGTTCAGACACTAATTTTCCGTCATCCTTAAATAGACTACTCTATATATTGTCCCGGAACATCCACTTGCAGTACCCCCCTAGGCGGAAAATCTTGGGGCTGTTGTGATACAGAGGTTTGCTACGTCCCTGCTACTTGCGAGGATGCTGGGGCAGCGTATTGCGGCGGCACTCCAAGCTCTCGCTGCACGCGTACTCCAATAATGCATTGGTTGGTTTCCACATATTTGTTACCGGAAAAAGTCGGTTAATATTGAAGAAAACTCCAGCACCTACGGAGCGTCTTCACGCTGTGTAGCATTTGTCCGACAAACAGCTAGTGATGATCCATCCAAGCTGACGTCCTGGGGCTGTCAAGAGACAACCACAACATACATCATCAATCCACCGTTGGCTGCTCGAACCAATGGTGCAGGCTCCTCTGCATCGGATTCTGACGCCGGCTCTGAAGTTATTTCCTCAACTATAGCTTCGGATACATCATCAACTGGTAGCGCTGATGGCCATCCTGCTCCATCTGGACTTTCAAAGGATGGTAAGATCATACTTGGGGTCCTTCTCCCTGTCTTAGGGATCGCTGGTCTGATAGGACTGTTCTTATTTCTCCGGCGAAGGAATCGGGTGAGGCCAAATGGTGCTGGGACATCGCAGATGCCTCAAGAAAAAGAAGATACCCGAATGGTACCTGAGGTAAAACCTCCTGCATCAACTGCAGGAGGGGTGCATGAGGTGGAAAACATTGAACGTCAGGCAGAAACAAAGAAGGAATATCAAGCAGTTAAAAGCGTTTCTCCTCTGGTACAACCCCAAACCATTATTGGAAACAGGACCCATGAGATTGAAACCGGTGAGCGTCCGGCTGAACTGCTTGGAAATGAGAGACCAATTGAGGTCAGGCCACCTGAGAACAGACCACGGGCTGATACAGATGGAAAGGTGTATGAGATGGGAGGCAATTAGCGCTATGCATGGCCAAATTATTGGTCAAACATTAAGAGACCAGTATATACCAAGAAAGTAATGCGCCGGTTAATATTTGCCCGAAAAGTTCTGTGTTCTTACGATCCGACTAACCTGTTGATGGTGACCATGCCGTGTCACAATGTCAACTCCAACGGCTGAGAGCTGCTGTTAATATTGGACTCCAATGTTCTTTTCTCTTGACACCAGAACATGAATGATATTACAGTGGTTTAGTGATGGAATTCACGAAGATGTTTTATTAGTGGTTCTGGGAGTGAACTAATACCTATTCGATGAACACCGGACACTTTACTCGATCTACAACTGGGAGCTCGACCTGAACGCGCCAATGATTATGATTGAAGTGCTCCTCAAAGTGGCTGGCCAATCCCTTCCAGCCTCCCGTCGTCGCGAGAATGCACATGCAGTCGTACATGAAGTGGATTAACGTGACTCGATTCCTCACCAGCCCTAAGGTATTGTCTAATTGAAGACAGATTTAGCCTTGCTGAATAATCTGGACATTGAAGATGTGGACGATCTTTGACCATTCGCCTTGGACTTGTATCCCTGTTTTCGTAACAGAGTTTTGAAATCAACTGATAGGCCTAATTTAGTTTTTTCGGCATGCTCGACGAGAAACTCAATGAAAGATCCAGCAGTGAATACCATCGTTCCATAGTTTACATGCCTAGTTATTTCAGGCCCTGACAAATGAAGATTATTGTACCAATCCATGTTAGGATAGAAGGTCTCAGCAGCAGAGACATCCAACTTGATTTTAACCGTTAAATCAGCTCCGTGGAGGATGAAGCCGTGAAGAACGTTCTCAAAATATTGGGGTTCCCCAGCCGCTTGAATGGGATTTGATATACGTGAAGAAAATACCTTGAGGTTTTGGAAGCGTTCATAATAAACTTGAAACAAAGGTATGGCCTGTAAAAGATTTACCCAAGTCGTGGGAATATTGTCTGCAGGTGAGTAGTTCGGGTCTGCCCCTTCTTGAAGAAGAAGTAATAGCAGTTCCGAATTTTCTCTCAAATACGGTCCCTCTGATATTTCCGATAGTCCCCAGTCGCGATATTGTTGAAGTTGTAGGTTCTGGTCGCCCCAAGGACCGGCATTTGTATACTCTGGGGTTTCCTGGTAAAGATCCAGGAGAGAGTCGTCTGCCGCATCTCGTTGAGCAGTTGCAAAAGCGTGAGAGGCCAGATAAGTGAGATCGTCGGAGGCTAGCGATTTAATAGCCATGTTGTTTGCCTGAAACTCGACCTTTGCGCGAACCCACGTGTTGAGAAGCTTTGTAGCCAGCTGACTACCTCCCTGTGGTCCCGATTTTGGTTGGATACGAGAGTTGACATACGAGGGATAGGGGATGAGTGAAGCTAATCCCACGAAACCTAGGCTCCCCAATTCATCAAACAGCCGAGTGTTTATACCAAATGCCGTTGTCTTGCGCAAAAACAACAGCCTTGACCAATGCCCTTTAATGCGGCTAACCCTCGTGACGAAGGGAAACGATCCGCTATTATAGCTGACATCTTTGGCACTCGCGGGGAACACAAACGATGATGCTGTGTTCCAGTGATGATCGATAACCGCGTTTGCGGAATAAAGAAGTTCGGAGCTGAATGGTTCCCCTGCCTGCTCGGCATCTGCAACATCTTGTATAAAATTGGAAACAAGGGTGATCAAGTAGTTTCCAGCTTTCATATCGTCATCAAGAATATACGATGACCCAACAGACGTCAAAAATCGGATCTGGGACCGTAGCAACACCCGCCGGGGTTCGAAATGGCCCGGACTCTGGATCTCTTGTAGAAATGATGCCCCGATCGCGGTTCGAAAGAATTCTACAGCTGATCGATGAATAAACTCGACACAAGGAGCTGTTCTCGGTCTTTGCGGTGGTATCTGGCGCTCAACTCGTTCTGCAAAGGACGAATCATAAGGATAGGTCTCGTACAAGGCATCGCCCTTGCGCTCAGTCAAGGCGAGAACCTTCCTTTGATCCCGGAAGTATTCCCAGCCAACATGATCCTCGATGGTTCTGTCATTGACCTCCAGCAGACCACAGCAACGGCTGCGTATCCTTCGCTCCACATCTGCACATTTCCGCTTCCGCACATCTGCGGTCAGCTCTTGGACTGGCCCATGCAAATTTTCTTGCTGATCTTCTTCGGCAAAGGCAACCTGCAGAGCGGGGACAGGGTATGCATGATTGCGGCAAGATTCGTACTCAAGGGCTTGAAGGATCATGCTGAAGATGTTGGATGCTTGCTGGCGATAGTGTGTGGGGATCTTTTCCAGCATTTGTCTGTACAAGTCTTCGAGGTCTGGTGGCAATTGCTCCAGGCGCTGCCGAAGCTCACGAGGGTTATCGCCATTCATCATCCCTTCAATAAGTGATAAGACAACCAACACAACCCATAAGAATACTCCCGATGACTTTTCGCTGACTTTGTTCAAAAGTTGCACGTATTCGGCAGATTCTTCGTATCCTTGGTCGACAAGTCGGCGGCCGAGAGTGTCTTCGACGTACGAATGGATATCGCCATATGTTAGGTCCTGTAGTCGCAGCCCAGGAAAATTCTGGAAGGACTCAACACAAGCAGGAATAGGTCTGCTAGAGACCACGAGTTTGATAAATGGTGAGGCAGATGTCTCAGTGATTAGAAGATCGATTAGGTCCACGTAACTGCCTGTGTACTCATCCAGACCGTCTATGATGAGACATAGCCGGAACTGTGCAGTTGTGTGACGAATGAGTCTTCGAAACCAGGTAACAAGCTCAGGGAGTGTAGGCTCGGCAATATCAGATGACCGGGAGCGAAGGAACTCGAAGTACAGCTCCGATACAACGGCTGGAAGGAGAGCATGTGCTTTCCGAAGGACGTCGTAGAGAATGGACCGCAAAAGACCCTCCTGGGATTTCTGAAGAGCAATGGGGCCGAGGTTCCAGAAGAAGAATGATGCTACTACGAAGTTCGAATTTCCTGCCCATGTGTGTAGGCAGGAGTCAAGCTCAGGTGCCTTGCAAATGAATTTCATGAAGGTAGTTTTACCCGACCCTGGCTTCCCGTTGACCCAATATATTTGCTCGTTTGAAGTCAGGAACTCGGAGAAGTTTGACCACTTGTGCTCTGGATCAGGTGAGCTATGCCATATCCAGTTAAAAGTCTCGCTGTGCCGGTTCTTGGCCATCTCAAATCTGTCTGAAACGTGGCGGAACCAGAGACACTTCAGGATGGCGCTGTGGATACTTGCTGGGTCTTGTATTGACGCTTGATGCTTGTTAGACGATGTAGGCGCACGCAAAGTCAACATCTGCTCCGAGTGTGACACGGCGCCATCACCGCCCATGGTTTCATCGTAGCCTCGTCTTAGTGGTGTGCCTTGCATTTTCTCTGCAATAGCCCTCGTCTCTCCATTTGCCAGCGTCACCAGCACAGTGGCGACCTCAGTCTTCGAAATCTCTGATTTGTCCAACAAAGTCTGTTGTGTGAAGGCTATAACCTCCATAATTTTATTATCATTGGCTTCCAAACGTTCCAGATGAGTGTTTTGTGTTGAGTGGTGCTCATCCAGCTTGGCCTCAAGGCGGCCTAACAGCCGCAACACCAACTGGGTCTGACATTTTGCAATACGGGTTTCGAATTCCAGGATTGTTTCATTTCTCCAGGACGATGCAATTGCTTGGCGAAAACTATACCACTTGGAGCTGGAGCATCCTGGTTGCAAACCGTCCAAGACTTGGAGTAGCTCCGAGGACAGTCTCATACATTCTTCGGTAATGTCATCTATAGCCTTGTAGGTCGTTAGAGCATATAGCCACCCATCACAGCAAGACGCACCTGATCATGTCTGACAATGAGCTTATTTGAGACACTCTGCTCTTGTGACAGAAGGTTCACATCATTTGCGAGGCTCCGGAGACGGGTCGCGCTTCTATGGAAGTTGGCAATGGTCAGAGGAGATCGATTATGGCGGAAATCGCCATAGTCTTTGAGAAGGGTTCGCAGAAAGTCAAAGAATTGGATTGAAGCGGCGGCGATGCCCACGGCGGAGATGGGATCCATGGCAATCCGCCAACAGTCTCGCGACGCTGCCTACGAGAAAACTACTCATCAAAATTGATGATCATGTCAGCCCCTCACAAACAGCTCTTCCTTATACTGCCTAATTACATGCACACCCCAGCTTGCTGACATAACGGGAGTGGTACCCGACGAACCGGAGAGTGCATTGAAAGGACCTCGGCTGCGATGGATAGACATTGCATTAGAAAAAGAAGAGCAAAATCGAAGGCGGGAGAAGAGAATTAAAGACACATGGTAATGGGAGAATGATCTAAACTCATGAACAAAGCACGAGTGTAGGGTAGCGGACATCGAAGTCCTACAAAATCTGAGTACTGGGATAACAGCCACATCACGAAGCATACAATAGAGAATCCGAATATTAAGGGCATGTGATCATATCCTAGTAGTATTAATCATCAAATAATGGGTCAGAACGATAAGGATTAAAGGTTGTGTTGGTAACCGGGCTAAAGGGTTTGAATTTGATGAGTTGGTTGCTTCTGTAGATGACTAGGTATTGACACTCACTTGCCAACATGGAATGGCACTGATGATGTATAGGTGTATAGAGATTGATGGCTATCATTTGATCAAAAAGTTCTGGCACACGCAGAGTCTCAGAACAGATGGTCTGGTCTCTTTATCAAGAAGTCCAGTGGAAAATGGCAAAATACTTAACAAGTACGAAAAATGCAAATTGCTCGTAAGAGAGGAATTTACCCTGACTAGATGGAGGGATCCATATAAAGGATTTTTGGGGATCAAGCCTAGAGTAAACCAGGCACCATGGGAGGGTTAATATGTGAAAATAGTTACGGAGCTTGCTATTGATGAACGGCTGTTTCCATGTCTTTCCTTTTATCGCGCACAATAGGCGGACCGCTATAAGATGAATGCGAATCGCTGCGCTAGCTACTACATTGTTTGTTTGGTGTAAGAATGGGTTGCAAAGGAAGACCGAATATGCTCTTGATGTTTAACTGGCCGAGGGCCATTGGCACTGTAGTTGCAAAGGAAACCTAAGGCACCTGGTTTCGCTTACAGATCATGATGACGCAAATGGCATCACAGCAGCATCATGGCTGAAATAGCTGAGCTAGGAAAAAGCAAATAACTCGTATCCCGACAGCAAATCCGTCTTCCAATGGCGATTACGGCAGATAGCATCAACTGCGAGAGATAGACGCGACGTAAAGCCACAAGTCAACACAGAGGTGTAATGTCAATTGGAGAAGAGGGAAGCATGTCCGTTCGTACTGCTGGGCTATTACCTTTCAAGTGCCGAATTAATCTGGCTAGCCACTCCGGCTTGAGTAACAACAAGGTGCTCGGTAACACTATCACAATAGATTCCAGCAATGCACATTACTTCGGCTTGTTTTCTGCAATGGCAGCCAGTCGATGAAGTCGAGTCGGATCTCGATCGCGCTTTTGGGAGTAGAATAACTGGCACTGGTTGTGCAAGGGCTCGTTGTTAATAGCCAATCTACAGTCGGGGATGCCCAATTCTCCATGTAGCGTGACGTAATAATGATGATGCACATTGGCACGTTCGCAAATGACTTCGAGCTACGGTGGCAAGAGGATTGCTCTGGAAATATATAAGACACCACCGCATGCGAGATTGAATATTCTTTATGCTAAAGCTTATTGCAAACGTTGCGATCGGGGATATCCTCGAATGGTACGAAGTCAAACACGGGTTTAACAGGAGTATCTGTCAGGTTCCTGTCTGCTCTTTGGAAATCACGTCTTCTATGGAGCCTTATATCGGCTCCTAAGCCGATGTCAAGGTCGCAGTGGGGTCGGTGGCAAATGCACAGGTATGAAAAATTTCAATGCATCATTGCAGTTCAAATTTGTTGTGTCGGCGGTTGCGATCGATCGAGGGGTTCGGAGAAAGGGTTGCTATGTTACAGGCTGCGAAGACTCGTTCACGAGAAAGTTTGCTAGGTCTGGGCGCCGATGCATAGCCACGGCCATTGCTAATTATTTATTCGTCTAGTCTTACTCTACGCAATAGAGCTTGAATGCCGGACGGAGTTTCGGTTCGTGTCGTCGAACAGACTAGGAGAGTTGAGCATTCGAACGAGATGGAGTATAACGTCTAATCTCAGGGTACCACCTGCATTGAGATCTAATGTCGAAGATGAAGAAAAAAAGTATCAGCTTTTATCCGCGAGAGTTGCATCGCACACAAGGAAGAGCCAAGGTCAGGAGGGCAACTGAATAATGGGACTGCGATAAATCACAACTTACCTGCCTTATATACGACGAGCTAACTGAAGTATAGAGCTGAAGCGCTGAAGCTGAGAATGGCGACTTCATCGCAAGAGGTTATACAGGGAAACGGTACCTCAATACCTTGGCAAGGTTGTGTTTTTACACAAAGCACGCTTGCAATATGATGGAGGAGAAGTGTCGGTTCTGCTGACTACAATCTAACAGGGGTTCCTACCTGGACACCAGCCTGCGAACAATTTCGACCCACAGTTAAAAGCCTCACTGCAGTCCATAAGGGGCAGCAGAGGAAGTGTCCGAAGTCTCTCTTCGAAGGGATGAGATTAGGGCTGCTTCCCCCCCCCCCCCCGCCGAGCATGAGTATCGTGCCCATGGTTGTTACATTCTGGGTGTGCGAGTGCATCCAAAGGGATCAGCCGCTATGTTTGATTGTCTTTTACCTCACATTTATCTCCCCACGTCGGTGAAGCTCTGCCGCCTTTTGCCACGGCTTCTTGGCGCTTCCCGGTTGGCGCTCCTCCGTTGTTCAGCGGCCGCCGCTGCTACCCAGCAGCGTTATGAGTTATGGAGCAAGTGCTTTTGGACCACAGATTTCAGCCCTAGCCCCCATCCGAAAAGGAGGCTAGTTTTGTCCCACGCGTGGGACCCAATGGCGTTACTCTCTCGGCGCCGAGTGGCAGTTGCAATGTTATCTGCTTCACGGACAGGACTCGATGGTGGCCTCAGATGGCTCGCCGAATAAGTTGGTCATCCCTGCTAGAGACAAGAAGCAATATCATACGAGAGGGCAGATAAACTCACCGATGCGGCTCATGCACGATGTGTCTGGGCTCGGCTAAGTGTTCACTTGTGATTGATGCGTTCTGTTCAATCTTTTCCTATGTCTTTGTCGTGTTTGTTGACAGGTCGCAGGCAAATGGCGGTGGATGATCATGAGTCTTCATTTCTTGTTCTTCCCCAAGCAGAGGATGGATACCTGCATTTCAGCTTGGCAATGACATTGAGATATGATGAGAGGATGAAATCAGCTCTGGTGGATGAGAGCTGCCGAACTTCTATCTCCCAAGGCCACGTCACACTGTAACACACCGAGACACGGCCCAGAGTCAAGCTTCATTTACTGCCCCCTTGTTTTGTGCGCTACGTTTCGGTCAAACTCGAGGTGCGATGGCTATTGGAGTGATCCCTGGGCGGTTGCAGCGCAAACCGGCGCGAGGGAGAAAGTTGTTAGCTTGTGAGGGGGGCGCCTCCAGATTGTCGAAAAGACTACCCCTCATTCCCTCAAGTGCAGGCCTGCTTGGGCCACCGAGTGTATTGTCTATTACAATCGACGACATGATCTGTCAGGTGTTGACAGCAGGATGGCTGTCGGTGCAGATCTTAATGTGAGTCTCCTCCTTTCAACCGTGGTCAGAGAAACAAGGCGGTGGACGGATGTGGTCCTAAGACTTCTGGACTCTAGAGACTGATTTCTCCCATTCAAAAGCTAGCTGATACAAAAGGAAGCACGACAGTCTAAACGAGTAACGCCCGCATGACTCTGGGGTTCGGAAATAAATCAAGGATACGAGTCGATGACGCAATTGAAAAACTCGGTCAAAGATTGAAATAGTGAAATATAGGCAGCCATTCTCTCATCCACCGGTTTGAAGCAGCATGAATCATGCTCAATGTGTGATTGTTGGATATGGGACTGCGAGTTCTACTTAGTTGATAGTTCAACACTTACATCCTACATACCCAAAGCCCAATGCCCCCCAATTCGCCGCAAGCATTACGGCTCGTCCTTACCTGTCATTTCTTAATGTCACCCTTCGTCGCCTCCAGCGGTGTCATATGTCATCTTCGTTTTTTTCGACTCGCCTCCGTACGCACATGTGACGGCCATACGACAGGAGCGGATGTGTTCCACCAATCCCAAGACTCAGTGGCGTCAGTCTCTTCGCTGCTGATTAGCCAATGAGCGCTATGCCACTCCAAGTCCCCTTCTCCGCTATGAACCATGCATGTCTCCCACTCGCCGTATCTGAGTGAGACCCCGGCATTTCCTTGCTAGGAGGCGTCATCATCCACAAAACTACCACCTCCACAGAAGGCAGGAGTAACCGCAAATTATTCTATGCATTGAATATTAATGATTTCGCCTGTTCCAAAGTTTATCGGATCCATCGAGAGTAAATTAATCTCCAGAAGCATTAAAATAAAACCCACCCCTTAGCTTTCTTATCTGCTTTGGGCTCCGTCTGTGAGGTTCATCGAGAATCTGCTGAGAGCACGGCTGCTAGCCTGTTAGTTTGATACCTGGCTTTCTGCTGTTGTGCACTATACTGCCCTAGTCACTATTCTGAACCATCCATCTCTGAATGCTCCTCCTAGCCCTCCTTGCTGACGTCAGTGCTACCTCGGAGCTTGTTCTTATTTGCATTATTGTGCTGCTTCCAACTTCGTCAGTATCAGAATCGCCAGACACGACGATCCCAACAAACTCTCAAAGCTCCCCACCAGTCATAGCGACGGCCTACTTGCAACCTCAAACACGTGGGATCAAGACGCATTACCGCTCAGAGATGGATTCGACATCTTCAGTATCCTACACTTTCTCTTACTCCGACAGAGCCGAACTGCTTTATCCTGCGCGATATCCTCCTATCGACGCCAAAGCCGAAGGATCCTTCCACAATGTTGCTGTCTTGACAGGGGAGTCGACTTTTGGCGCCCTCAGAGTTCCTCCGGACCTTTTATTTGAGCAATGGTGGTCGACAGATCAGTCAGTCCCAGTTGGTTCACTTGAGGGCGGAGATGGGGCGACGTCTGTCTACACGCAAGCTAATTCTCTGCCCGGCGTATACACATGTAGCTACGACGCCGACAGTGTCAATGGCCATTTGACTTGCCAAATTCCAAACACTGAGTACACTTCCGTGCCCTCCGTTGCTAAGCAGGCAGTGTTTAAGGAATCCACCACCCCAGTCGAGCGGCCAGAGCTCCCGACAGCCGAGAAAAACCCCGAAGGTGGAAGGGGAAAATACAACTTTGACGAACATTCGACTCAAAGTTTCACGAAACAAAGCTCTGTACAAAACAAGGAAATCAAGGCACCATCACGACGCATTTCTGGCAGTTCAAAACGTCCCTCCAACAACCGCGGCAGCAGTGGCAGCAGCGGTAGTAGCAAAGACACAAATATGAACAAGAAGGATAGGAAGAGTAAGGCCAGCAATGATGACGAAACGGGCAAGGGCGGGGAGTGCGCTGCTAGTTCAAGTTTGGGCGGAGTCACCCGACAGAAAGGGATTCAACAAAGAATCGAATCGCTGCCAAAAAGTCCCGAGCCAAGAAGAAGGAAGGACTGTTTAAACTCACGGCCGATGTGGAAGAAATGAAGCGAACCAACCACCAGTTGACGGACGACGTAGCCGATCTTACCGACACCATCTACAAGATTAAAATGCAACTTCTACAACATAGTTACTGCGACTGCGTGATGATCCAAGAGCACATCAAAAACGAAGCCCATCGCTATACCATGAGAGTAGAGGAGCTATCTCCAGAGGAGGGCAAGGAGACCAACAACGGTGCTGAAAGCCGTATAGAAGCAGGGCTAAATGAGTTGGACAGATCGACCCCCGAAGGGCTATAAGCCGATAGGGCAGGGCAGCTGAGATTTACTTCAGACTCGACGTGGATTTTAGACAGACTGTTTTCAGGTATACAGAAGTGCCCAATTTGAATGCGAACGGAAGTTGAAGGGGATAGATGAGAGCTAGATTGTTGTCTTGTTGCATCTGATAGGAAGAAGTGCATTGAGATATGTGTGTGGAAGCCGTGATTTCGATCTAACAGAGAGCTCATACAGCTATAATGTACTAAAATGCCATTATTATCCTAGGGGCTACGATGAGGTTCTTGGGACAGAAGACGTAATGGTCTTCAGACCGGACAGCTAGAGGTCTGGACCTTTGTCACTTAGTCGTGATCTCAGCTGCTGACGTGACACGTCTAGAATATGTGGGAGAAGTCTTGGATCAATGGCTTTCTCCTCTATTATGGCAGTTGTGAAAACAGCGACATTGAAGGATGTGCTGTGTCAAACGATGCCTAGTTGCATATACTTGGCGCGGTAGCAGAAGTGACGGAGACCTCGGTGAACATTATGGTATACAGTTCGTCAACAAATCATATTAAACTGACTACCAATACGTATTTAATTAGGGAGAACTCCCAGACAATTACATGGTGGCAAAGTTGTCTACGATTTCGGCCCGCACTGGCCTTCCGTAAAGCACGCTTGGCATGTTGGTGACGTCGGTCATCGTGATTTAATTGTATCACATTGAAAGAGTGATTTCTTCCGGAACGCCTGGCAGATCTCTGCCCAAATAATTACACAGCTACATGTTGGAACGACTACAGGGTTACCAGAGCATAGATATAGTGTCAGGGCACTTGTTTATAAATTAAAACTGCCTAGATACTTGCACCATTCATATTCTCTAGCCATGTCCCCGTCAAGAATTACTGCGAATTATTTCCACTGGGAAAGTCTTTCAAAGCCATTGTTGGTTTCCGAGGTGGGAGACGAAGGAACCGCCGTCCCCAGCCTCAACGCTCTTCGATCTGATGACGGAGAGGACATCCTTTACAGAAGACTCTGGGGTCGTAGGTCCCTTCCAACCAGGCGCGTACTCGGAGAACTGTGCAATCATTTGCTTTGCACCCTCGATCTCGGTCTCAGTTGCTATCAAAGTGTTAAAACTTTTACTCTGGGTTATTGGCTGCCGGGGAGTAATTCACTTACGCGCAGTGGTGCTCGTGTCAACCAAACCGGGTGAAATGCTCAGAAACAATACACCGGCCTTGCTGTACTCGGCGCTGTACTTGGCGACTGCGACATTCATGCCGGCTTTGCTGATAGAGTACGGCGATGAAGAAGTAATTCCGAATCGAGAAATAAATTCAATTTCCGTCATGCCAGTCGAAATAGAGATGACCTTTTTAACTTGACCCTTAAGAATGAGGGGTGTGTAGAGGTTGAAAAGGTGAATGTTGGCAACAACGTTGACATTGAAAGACTGAAGCAAATCCTCGCCCAGTCTCTTGGGGTCTTCGCCTCTGTAATTTGGCATGTCAACAATATGTACTCATTCCAGAGTGAGAGAAACATACAATGTGGTAAGGGTGCCCCAAGCAGAGTAGTTGGATACGAAGGCGGCATTGGCGATGAGATAGTCAAGACCGCCGCCGGTGATCTTGGATACTTCTTCCACAGAAGCCTAAAGAAGAGGAAGAATTTTAGTCAAAAAGAATAAAAATAGCTGTGCACGTTTTTGCCCACCTTGAGTGCGTCGTAATCAGTGATGTCGGCCTGAAGAATGTGGAGGTTGGCGCGCTGCTTCAGTTCGCGGTTGACCTTTTCAATGGTGGAAGCCTTGTCCCGAACGAGTCCAATGACGGTGTTCTTAGGATCCTCAGAAAGTTGGCGGATGAACTCGAACTGGGAGAGCATGGTCAGTCGCGTCACAACACACGGATGTTGCATCAGTGAGACTCACGCCGAGACCACGGGAAGCTCCGGTAACCAAGTATGAAGCCATTGCGAAAAAATGAGTTGCGAGGACAATTGGTTACTTGAAAGGGTCCTTGGATAAAGGTTGGTAATGGAGTGCTGAGGGGAAGTGTCTGGTGATGTGTTGTGTTGGTGGTGCAGTGCGTTGATGAAGTAGTGTGTTGGTGGTGCAATATTTGTATTGTAGACAGGACCCAAACGCGTTTATATATGCATTCTCCACCACATGAACCTTCCAGATGATGATAAATGCAATAGCTGATTTCAAATATCGCCGGCATGGCCGTTGGTGCGAGTAGAGCTCGGCGACATGGTCAATCTCGGATGTCCTGGTAGGGCTCGCAAATAGTTGACAATGCGCCCGTGGAGGTGCGATGGTGCATGGAACTGACCAGCACAGATGGGTCCTCATTGGTGGATGAACAAAGTGGGCCTCGCTGAAAGTTGCCCTGGACCGTCTGGGGGCCGGGCTCAGCATTAGCGGCGATTGCCTGGCCTGATTCGCTGATTACCTCATGGCCCTTGATGCCATGCATGGCTTACTCAACACCAGCGCATCCCAGCGCACTCGCTCAGGTACGCGTGTATTGGTCCACTAACTCTGTGGATACAGACTGCAAGGCATATCTGCCTGTCAACGGCTCAATAGACCGCAATGTGCCCGTAGGGCTGTAATCGTGCATCGAGCTGAGCCTCAGAGATCAACCCTCATTGATGGATATTGAGTGGATCTCGCAATGGTATACAAATCCAGACTACGGTACATACCGCGTCAGCTCGGCTAGCTAAGAATATAGCTAGCGCTTAATGCTGCGTCACTGGCTGCTCTTTGGAGACTGGAATGGAGTTACAATAGCAGCAGCCTGCTTTATTAATCTACTAAATATGCGATGAAGTGTTGCGGGCTAGTATTCGGCCGTAGCCAGAGAGAGAGCCGCAACGCATGGTCCACTTATTCTCACCAACCACTTACTGTTAACATGAAACTGTCATCACCGTACTGATATGTCTGACTCGTTACCTAACCAGCTACCCGAGGCCAGCGAAAAGTCTATCTCGGTGGGAATAACTTCTGCTTCATTTATCCTCCCACAATTCAGTTTCCAGAGTGAGGACTGAGCCTAGATCAGCCCACAGCGCATCTCCCCATGGGCTCCAGAATGATGAGTCTATGGCGCCATCAAATCCTGCCAAGTCGAACACAGTCGCATTTGAGCCACTGGTAGATGTCTCACCGGGCGTCGTATCGTTTACAATGTACTCAATAGCGCAACGCTCCAGATACCGGTGAGCCGTCGACTCTCCGCCGAAAACGGAAAATATTGCTGGGACAAGTGCTGTTGGGGCGTCATCGTGCTGTATAGGAGGTGTGGGCCCAAGTCCGCCCTCTGGTGCCGTCGTTGACTTTTGAACATAGTTCTTGCGAGCATCGTAAAGACTGAGGATGCGCTCAATTATTCGTCCTCCGTCGGCGATCAATGGTACTGAACGTGTCTCGTCGACACTGGCACTGTGGACTTGAAGGTCCTCGAGGACAATTTCAATATCTGCCCTGATGCAGTCCGCATTCGAAGGCATCTCAACGAGCAAAAACGTGGCTAGTGCCACAGCGGCAGAGAATATTTGATATGATTGGACGTGCATTTTCTGAGACCGCTGGAAACGCGCAATGTTGGGTTTCCGTAGAGCTTTGTACACGGCGAGTGCCGAGGTGCTTCCGGCGACGCATCTTTCCCACGAGTCTCCAACGAGTGGGTTGAGAAAAGGTCGGTACATCCGAACCCGCTGAACGCAGATGCAACTGTGCAATATGTGGCGCATCCAGGTAATCGTAGTAAAGAAATTAGGCGACAAGCGAGACATGAGCAGCTCGGGACTATCCTTGAGGTACCACGGGAACTCATCCATCGTTTGTGATATCTTAGCATCGATCTCTGAGACGAAGGAGTAAGACGACAGGTGTGCACCGTTATCAATGTAGAGCTTGTTGAATATTTGGAATATTCGGGCTCGAAAACAGTGGACGCTCATTTCAGTCGGCTCTGTAATGGGACGGACATGGATCGTAGTTGGGGTTATGTCCACATCGTTGCAGTTAGCGGGGAAGGGAACAGTCGACAGGTGTGACTGCAAAAGCGGAGGGCGCCCAAGACAAAGAGATTGGAATCTACATCTTGTTAGTCATCTTGGACACTCATGGGGCTTAGGAGCGGGCTTACGTATCAGTCGATACCAGATCCCACCATATTCTATGCCGCATTTCTCTCTCGAGGCAGTTAGTTGCAGTGGGAGGCGTCTCTTTGTCCAACCCCAATGCCTGCGCGTTTCGGACCGCTTGCCCCATATGCCTACCTCAGTATAAGCTTTGACACGCTATGGTTCTTCTTAATGAACAGAATATCGGGGGAGGGGGGTTCCGTATATGAAAGCGCTTAGAGGAGATTTGAGAAACATACGAATTAAGGACTTCAACTGATTTCATACTATACCAGTAAAGTTGAGATATCAGAAATACTTGGATTTGAGTAAGAGTCGGCTTTGAGTCATAGCCTCCGGCATGGAGTGCCTGTCGAGAAGCCGAGTACCACCGTTGGCATAATAACGGGAGATCGGAGGCGTCAAACCCGCCCGCCTCAGCCATCTGTGATGGGATGAAGAGTGTTCCAAGGCATAAAATCATATACAGCAGAGCTAACCAGATGAGATCCACGTCGTCGACATCCATGGTCCAAAACCGGGTGTATTCGATACGGAACGTGGGTGTATGTATGGCCTGGTAAACCCAGTTGATGTTTTCGAAAAAGTATGAGACGAGCATATCGCTCTGGGTTTGCGTCGGCAGAATACTGATGAGATATCGCTTCCAGTAAGACGAGGGCTCATCCAGCAGCGTCCGGTCTGATATGTCATAGCGCCGTAGGATAATTGCAGATGCAACGGTAGCGCCGGCCATTGAAGCAAGAGAAGCTTCATTATTGCTACCATGGCCACTCACAGACCAGCTTTTAGGTCTATCGCTTCTAGATCCTGTGTCGTGTCTCTCACTTTGAGAAACTTGAGGGCTGCATCCAAAGTCCTCAACTGACTCCTTCGCCACGATGCTGGATGGAGTCTGGGGCAAGTCGACCTGCGGGGAGTGTGACGGAAGGGATGCCGTATCCGTCTCCATTCTCGGCAGGACATCCACGGTACTGTAGCCCCGCGGTGTAGCGCTGCGTGCTGACGGGGGAGGGTTGAGCCTGCATCGGTCCTCCCGGCTGTACCGACGACAGCTCTGGCAAGGAACGGCACGATCACAACGAAGTTTGTAGAGGCGACAAGGGAGGCAGCTGAGTGATCTGCGTTGTCTCCGAGGCATCTGGGCAGCAGAAGAACGTTGGGCAACAGGCTCTTGATGGGCTGACATGTTGGTTCTGAGATGATGGATGTTAAGTGGCATCTGCATTGGCGGTTCCCGCCCATGAGTGCAACCAGTCTTATCGGCGAACTGCATGTCATAACCTGACCAGACCCAAACCAAGCTAGTACGGTCTAATAATTGACGCTAGGAATAAGTTGACTGGAGAAAGCAGGCGATGGGGCAGTACGATAAGTGAGGGGGACCGGCGAAAATACTCTGTCATTGGTGGATTTAACACTGGCTAGTGAGGTGCGATAACAGTCAATGGCCGTACATTCACGCCTTGCAAGGAGTGAATGCGATGTGTCTAAGCTCAAGTTATATCTATTCCGAGTTCTTCTCCGTTCTCTCTATGGGTATTTATTTTCCATATCAGCGACGAACCACATATCAAGCTTTCGCTTCTTTCTTAGTGCTATCTGATGACACTTTATTTGCAACTTTTCCCCACTGACCATGGACGTTGTTTCCGTCAGCCAGGCCCCTCCAAAATGGCTAGACATGGGGGGCCGGCGGGTGTACACTTCTATCATCCATACACCCTTGACTCAACCTAGCGAGTTTATCACTGTTGATACATCGCACGGTATTGATGGCAATACGCCCGCTGCCCATAATGCCCAAGTTTACGCTTTCTTCGCCCACCACTATGATTACTGGACGCGTGAGTTAGGGGTGTCTCGCCATGACTGGGATTGGTGTCACTGGGGCGAAAACATCACTTTTCGTTGCGATGAGCAAATCTCGGAAGAGGACTTCAATCTTGGAGACTTGTGGAGAGTCGGCAAACACGTCGTGCTGCAGGTCTGTGGGAGCCGCGTCCCTTGCTTCAAGCTTGCATGGCGCTGCGGTCAGAAAGATTCATGGTTGCAGCAGCTTGCCGCGTCTGGAAAATGCGGCGTGTATTTCAAAGTCATCAGTGGGGGCCGAATTCACCCTGGAGATAAAGTTGAGATTGTATCCAAGAGCTCTCGCGTACCGCCCATCAACTGTGCAACCATCACTCGAGTTGCATTTGGGGATGCTCAATCTACCCGCACTACGATGGACCTCTTGGTAGACCATCCGGACCTGCTCGACATGAACAAACTCATATTTCGGCGCAAGCTTTCAATGCTGCATGATCAGGCATTGGCGGGCACGAACGCCTGGAAAGGGTGGCGCCGCGTTCGTATACACCGCGTCGTGAAAGAATCTTCCGATGTCAAATCATTTTACATAGTCGCCGCACCCAGCCACAAAAGTGATCAGCCCCTCGCGGCCTATCTGCCTGGTCAATTTATCACTGTTCGCCTGCCAAATGGCTTGATACGCAGCTGGTCTATATCGATGTATCCAGAAGAGGATTTGCGTGAGTCTCCTAAGATGTATCGCATAAGCATCAAGAAGGCCGGTGTCGCGTCTACCTGGATGCACGAGCGTTGTCTACCCGGCACAATGCTTAATATTCAATCACCAGCAGGGTCTTTTTGTTTAGACTGGTCACCGCAATTTCCTGGAAGACAGGTATACGCATCTGCGGGGATTGGCATTACGCCCATCCTGGCCATGCTCCGTGCCCACTTACAGCACCAGGCCATGCAGCGAGCACCAGCTGTGTGGATTCATGTCGCTCGAAATTTAGAGAGTATGCCTTTCCGAGATGAGCTCAAAGACCTTTTAAGCCATCCAGAAGCAGTCGCACTTGGAATACGAGCAATACTATTTTTGACAGAGTTAGACACCGCTGAGCAGGAATGCCAGACCAATACCATCGATATGAGGCCGACACCCTCTACACTTTTTGAGATCCACGCCGGTCGTCCAACACTCCAATCCCTCCGCTCCATACTATCGGATCCATATTTCATGGACCCATTACGGATTAAACCTATAGAAATTGAGGGCCGGTTTTCTACGGTCTACTTGTGTGGACCGCTGGTGTTCGAGCAGACAATGCGTAGTATCCTCGCCGATTTAGAGGTACCGGATGCCATGATTCTTTCGGAAGCGTTCTCGGGTGCAGGTGAAACATCTTCTGCATCAAACATCGAGTCCGCAGAGGTCTGCTTTTCTCAGTCACGCAGAACTGTTGTGTGGAGAAAAGCGGCCATCGGCAACTCCAATCAGAGTCACCGAACCAAAGAATCACCTCCTGACTCATCGACCGGCACCTGCAGCACGGGGATTACCCTACTCGAGTTGGCTGAGGAACTCGGGTTGAAACCCGAGTTTGGTTGCCGGACAGGTGTGTGTGGCTCATGCGAGTTACCACTGCGTCAAGGGAAGGTTACCAGTGGCTTACAGCCTGGAGGGATGGTACGTGTTTGCGTGGCTCGTCCAGCAAGCAAAATACTCGAGATAGAACTATGATAACATTATTTTACAATGCTTAAGATTTGTATAACCATTCTTTTTACTGTGATTCCCTCCAAGGTACCGTGGAGGAAGTCGTTATATCCAAGTCCAGTCCACCAGAGAGCAAGTGCAAAACTTCACTAAGATGATAGTTAATAGTCAAGGGATTACAATTCTCATTCTTTGCTCTCGTAGTCCTCCCATGTAGATCGATTGGTAAAGTAGGTCACTACGGTGTTCTCAGCGCCTAAGCTTTTTGTTCCATCTCATCCGTTGCCTCATTGATCTTCCCGTGCAAATCTTCTTCACCCTGAATAACCCCAAAATCAAACTTCAGCCTATCAATATATTCTTCAAGATGCTCCTTAGCTTGAAGTGTCGTCACTGATGAAACATACTCTGTCTGTGCCTTTACTGGAAACAGCCAATGCAGGGCAATAGCCGCCAGAAACGCTGATAGAATGGTTATTAGCGATTGAAATTTCGATTTTTGAGTTAAATTACTCACGAAGCAGAAAGCCAGTGAATGAGCACAAGTAGTACATCTGAGATGCTTGCAGGGAGACTTTAATGGACGCGTTCACAGTCGTCAGGAATCCAGGAATATGGGGCACCACGCCAATGAACCACTAAAATTATTAGTAAAATATGATATCATCTCTGGCACAAGGTCACACTCACAGCGACGACGGACCGCCAATTAATGCCCGCAGAGTACCAGTAGATCGACTTGGACCCCACACAATACAGATCTGAGACCTTGATTCGACGTTGCTGAATGACGAAATAATGCGCCACAAGGATCCCAAGGAATGGCTGGAGAAAGATGGTATATGCTGACATGACCGAAATGAAGATGACGGCACCGCTCAATAGATACCATGGGTTGATTACCAACCCCAAAAAGGCCGTGAGAAGTTGGCCACGACGAATATTGATGTATTTGGGCAGCAGCGATGCCATGTCGGTGCCTCCGGAGAAGGAATTTCCTACCACGTTAAGTGAGATCTGGGAAATCCCAAATGCCAGTCCAACGAAAAACACGCCAACACGCGTCTTAGAGTCGCCGTTTGCATCCTGCATGGCGATCAGCAGTGATGCCACACTCCATAGTTCAGCGCCATATCGGTTTTGTGTCGCTGCAATGGTGAGAATGCCAAAGACATTAGAGAGCCAGCCAGGCAGAAAACCAAGAGCCTGTGACCAAATCCCTGAGACAGGACGCTTTGCAAACCTCGCGTAATCGCACACGCTCACGGTGCCACTCGTGATACTTGAAATGGTCACACTGATTGAGTACACGCACATCCAGCTCAATTGAGAGCTGGGTAGCTTTGTGTCAGTGGATGTTATGATAGTTCCAAACCCTGCAGAGCCCATGGTAGCGCATGCCCAGATGCAAAGCACCAACTGAACCAAAAATCCCCCGAGACTTCCGACATAGACAAGATATCGCAGTCGCTGGGGGGAGAGGAATAAGAATGGCAGCTGGATGATGAAATAGACAACGAAGCCGATGAACTGTGAAAGGTTCATACCCGTGCTGGCAGGGATGGTATTCTTAACAGAGTCAATGCCGGGCCAAATGGCACGAAGGCAAACATAGGTCATCAGGCCACCCTGCCATGATTGAACACCACACCAAACGATGGACAAGATGATTCGGTTGAGCACCACGAAGATGGAACCGCAATATCCCCAAGCGATGCGTGTTGCTATGGGAAACGAGATGTTGTAGTACAGGCCGGGGAAGCTGGCGGCAACGACCAAGATGGCTGCCAGCAAATGGCCAAACAGCATCGTGAGGAACGACTGCCACCAATTGAGGCCAATAGCAAGCATGCTGGAGCCCTGCAAAGGGGTGAGTATGTCTTAGGTACCAGCAACTGGGGCACTTACTATCTGGAAGTTGGACATGTTGAAAGCAACGGTGGACCAAAGAGCAATAAATGCTGGCCATGCTGAAAGGAGGAAGAAAGAATCATGAGTCAGTATGGGTAATATTGCGTAGCTCATGGGCGTGTTTGTACTGACTCCAAACTCTCCTCTCCTTTTCGATGGGTTTGACATCGTGGCTTAGGAGTGCAGTTGGCCTAGGCTCGTTGGGAGGATGCGGCACTTCGAGTTTCGACAAAAATGCTCTCATTTTAGAACAACAATAGAGCACCGCCCCAAGGTAAAGTTATTGTGGTTAGATGGGTCAAATGAGATCAGCGAAGCGGGGGTGTCACTAATGCAAGTGGAGTTGAATGGGTTGGATTCCAACGGGTGCATGCCAGGAAGAGCGTATTATAAACGCATGCCAGTCCAATCGCAACCCCCGCCACCTTGACTGTTATCAAGTCCCCGCGCTCATCTCGTGCGACGCTTAAGCCATACGGAGCTAAATTCATAAGTATCCGAGTCCTTGGTCTTAAGTCCACCAATCAGCGACGAGAAACCCCGAGGCTTTTGTCCTCAGCCCTCCGTGTCACGAACTTCTAGCTTCGCCAGGCCAATCTCCTATCAGTCTTATCTAGTGTCGTATGTACACCCACCAATGAACGTCGAGAAACCCCGAGATATCTCTCCCGGCTTTCCGGGACATGAACCTCTGGGTTCACCAGACGAATCCCCTATCTCCATCCTATCCGGTGTCATTCGGACATTCGGGGCAAGTTCTAGAACCTTGTATTTCTGTGGCAGGTAATATGGCTGTCAATAAAGGTATCGAGGCCCCTTTGGCCAAGGTTCAGTCACATTCCCGCTTGATAGTCCTCTCACCCAGTGCATTAATCAATCAACATGGCCATTACTTCGGGAAAAGAACTTTACAGGATTGGCGTTGACGTTGGTAGGATGATCCAAGTATCATACATCCAGACAGGTCTTTTGTTAACATTTCTCCAAAGGTGGAACCAACACCGACGCTGTTCTTGCACGTCGAACTATGCTTCACGGTCGGGATGATGCCACGCCTAAAAGAAACAATAAAATCGACATAGTCGCCAGCTGCAAGAGTCAGACCACCCCAGATGTAACAACAGGGATCCAGAACGCAATCCGAGACATCCTTGCCACCGCTCAAGTCCCCCACGATGCAGTGATTTCTGTCAATATCGGGACGACTCATTTCATCAACGCTGTCGTGCAAGCAGACACGGCTAATTTGAGCCGAGTCGCAGTTCTACGCCTCTGTGGCCCCTTTTGTAGGGAGGTTCCTCCTTTCACTGGGATTCCATACCCGCTTCGACAGGTTTTGGAGGGCTACTCAGCCTATCTTGACGGAGGACTAGAAAGCAAGTACATCACCTGAAATGAGAAGCCCTTATTAACGGTATGACAGTCGACGGACGAACTATCAAAGATATCCGAGTCGACGAGGTCACTGCCCATGCACATGAGATACGCCAAAGAAAGATCCCAACCGTGGTCATCGTTGGTATCTTCTCTCCTCTTGACACCGCAGACATATCGCAGGAAAGCCAAGTCAAGCAGATTCTTCAACAAGAAATCCCAGGTATTGATGTTGTCTGTTCTCGCGATATTGGCAGAATTGGGTTTGTCGAGCGCGAGAATACTGCAATTTTGAACGGAAGCATCTTGAGGTTTGCCCGCCGAACAATCCAAGGTTTCCGGAGGGCGATCTCGGAGCTCGGATTGAACTGCCCGCTTTATCTAACGCAAAACGATGGCACCATCATAGAAGCTGAGGCCGCGGCACTTGCGCCGATCAAGACATTCTCTTCCGGTGCAACTGTGCGTACCACCCCGACCGCATGTTGTTAATCCATAAGTTTGGTCTAACTAAGAGTAGAACTCCTTGACTGGGGCGATATTCCTGTCTGGAATCCATGAGGCGGGGTCGAATATCGACCTTCAAAATTCGCAAGTCATCATGGTAGACATCGGCGGAACGACGTCAGACTTTGCGGCACTGTCGCCATCGGGGTTTCCACGCCAGGCCTCCGCCACAGCAACTGTTGCCGGGATACGCACTGCCTTTAGCATGCCGGAAGTTATCAGCATTGGGCTTGGTGGAGGGTCTCTCGTCCAGGTTGATGATACAGGCCATGTTTCCGTTGGCCCTATTTCTGTCGGTCATCGATTAAGAACTGAGTCACTCTGTTATGGAGGCACCAAGTTTACTGCCACAGATATTGTAGTTGCCCAGAATTTGCATGGCGACAGCCTTCCCAGCGGAAAAGTGGATGTAGCGCCTGAAATCGTCCGCAAAGCTACTCACCAGATTGCCGCGCAGCTCGAGCGGTGCATAGATACGATGAAGACGTCAGATGCCGATGTCATGCTTCTACTTGTCGGCGGGGGCTCAATCATTCAAGGTGCTGAACTCCGAAATGTAAAGAAGTGTATCCGGCCACCATTTTACAAGGTTGCCAACGCAGTCGGGGCTGCCATTGCCAAGGCAAGTGTTCTGGGCCCATAAACCTACAAAGATAGCACAGCTAACAAACCCAGGTCTCTGGGGACGTCGACAGAATTGTGATTCCAGAAGGCCGATCCCACGCCGCTATTGTTGAAGATTTGAAAGCAGAGGCTATCAAATTAGCACATCACAACGGAGCTCGTGTCGGCTCGGTGGAAGTAATGGAGCTGGAATTGATACCTTTGCAATATGCAACAAACGATGCTGTCAGGGTCATTGCTAAAGCCGTGAGTAACACCTGTGAGATTATAAAGACGTATCACATCTAACTCTCACAAGACTGGAGAACTGGAATGGAAGTTGAGCACCACAACGAGTCCGTCTGAAACGGCTACGCCTATAATCGACTTCGTTGAGTTTAACGAGGTTGAAGATGGACCTGCTGATTGCAATGGAGTACACATCCCATCCAAAGAGCTCACCTCGAGCTTTGACCTTGACACATACGTCCCAGAAGTCTCAGATGCAACTGGAGAATGGTTCGTATCTGAGATTGATCTCGAATTTATTGGCGAAGGATGCGGCATTCTGGGGACAGGAGGTGGTGGGTCGGTCCACTCGGCTCTCCTTCACTCACTGGAGACACTCCGCACAACGCCTCCTAAACGGATGCGCATCATTGAAGCAGGGAGCCTTCCACCAAAGAGCAACGTTGCCATGATTGCATTTGCTGGTGCACCCTCGGTTTCAAATGAGCGACTAATTGGTGGTAACGAGCTGGCCTCGGCATCTCAGGAACTCGCTCGGTTTCTCGGTCTTCAGGGCTACGAAGCCATGATGGCAGCGGAAATCGGAGGGTCCAATGGGATGAGGA
This sequence comes from Cylindrodendrum hubeiense, assembly GCA_014621425.1. NCBI lineage: Eukaryota > Fungi > Ascomycota > Sordariomycetes > Hypocreales > Nectriaceae > Cylindrodendrum > Cylindrodendrum hubeiense. Next base: position 32,074 of record JAANBB010000056.1, on the reverse strand, counting down.
CGTTTGCGTCCGCTGCCAATATGGATCTCCCCATTGTCGATGCTGATACCATGGGCAGGGCGTTCCCAAAAGTGGACATGGCACTGCCATACGTCTTTGGCCAAGCAAGCCCAGCACCTGCAGTCCTCTCCGACGCCCGTGGCAATGTCCAGGTGATTGCACGTGTGGAAGACAGCCACCGCTTCGAATCCATCATTCGGTCCGCCTGCGTGGAGCTGGGTCTGTTCGCCGCTCTAGGTTTAGCGCCGTTGTTGAAGGATGTTATTGAAGGGTTTTGCTGCTTGGGTGGGCTATCGCTGGCATGGTTTATTGGAAAAGCGATATGCGTTGCACGGAAACGCAATGAATCCGTGATCCAGTCTCTGGTGCGCCCCATCCTCCTCCATGCAAACTTCCTCATTTCGTACTAACTTGATCAAGCTCTCAGTTATTCCAGGTGGCCGGCTGCTGTATACGGGCAAGGTCATTGATATTCGAAGAGAAGTCAAAGGGGGTTGGACAATTGGCACCGCTACCCTTGAGCCGTTCGATGACGAAGAATGCGACACAAGACAGACAACTTCGAGACAGTTGATCTTAACGTATCAGGTATGCACTTCGTATCCCTAAATTATTGCTGCTAATATTACCTAGAATGAGTTTTCCAGTGCACTACTTCAAGATGAGGCTCAGACTACTCCATCAGAAATACTCTGCATTACGCCGGATCTCATCACCGTCATAGACTCACACAGTGGAACAGCTTTAGCAACACATGAGCTCCGATATGGCCTTAGGGTTGCAGTTATCGCAATGCCTGCGCATCCTCTATGGATGACCAAGGCCGGGCTCGAGGCAGGCGGGCCGCAGGCCTTTGGGTGAGTCAAAATACTGTCGTAACAGTCACTCCTTCTAACCCGTTTGTACTAGGCTTGATCATGCTTATCAGCCACTTGGTACAACATGGAGCAAACCACCGTCAGTCTTTAGTACTTACAGGAAGTAGCAATTATGAACAAATAGATGATCCAGGGGGGGTTAATTATATCTTCCATCCAAGGTAAAAATAAGGTACTATTCTAGATGGTTTTGGTGTAAATTAATTTCCTATAGTCAATTACCTCATTCTAGCCAATTGTTATCACACAATACCATACTTTGCAGTGTATTTCAACTTGATTAAATTCGTTTATCGTTATTTTCACCCGTTTGCATCCCATATCGCTCTCTGATACGAGCCGAAATATCGTGACTCACGTCTCCCCTTGTCCGCATGTTGGCTGGTAGCCCTCTACGTGAAAATTCCGCCAACATTTATGCAAATCCAAGAGAAGCCTTGGATCGAATACCAATGGCATAATCCGTCGAGTGTCGCATCCGAGGATATTTGTATGGTCTGATGAGGGTATTAACGTGTTCCTCTCAAGGTTGCCCCAGGCTATCGTGGGGCTGCACTCAACATTCGCGACGATTCTACAGCCAAATCGGCTGCTGACGTCATCACCCTGTACCCTGTCCTGCGATGCTTGCTTACTCAATGCCGGCAAACTCGGACGATGTTTCGACATCCTTGAACTTTGCATAAATATTGGCGCAAAGCCACAACATCATGGTACTTGCTACTAGTGTGCAGAACGACAATTAGCTCCAATAAAAATGTCGAGCCGAGGCTGCGGAACATGTCTTGGTCCGTTACGTTTGTGCATACAAACTGGGAGGCATATCTGGCTGACAACGGCTCATAGATCGCAAGGTCCTCTGCGATCGTACGCTCCCCACATGTCACCGCTGCGCCGCATCTGGTCGAGACTGCAGTGGATATGAGCTGCGGCTGTCTTGGCCAAAAGCTGGCGACAAGAGACGAGCACTGATCGGCCCTGACACGCCGGGGACTAATTCTCTTGGCAACCCCGCCGATCTTCTGTTCATCAATGCATCCTTCTGGGATGTCGAGATGCATCGTGATAAGCTCTTGTCGAAGTCACAATACCAGCGTGCTATTGCTCAGAGGAGTTCCCAAGCCACCCGGTTGCATCACATGAGGGAACTCGCTCAGCCAGTCTTGGACACCCCTGTATCGTGGATGCCACTCAACTTATCTGACCTGGACAAGGGTTTGCTGCAGTACTGTAAGATTTATGCGCCTTTTCCCAACCTGGCCATTGGCTAAGCTTATGCATCGCAGTTGTCTCCGTCGCTTCATTCTCGCTGCCGTCATTTGGCCTGGACGCCTCAATGATTCGCCATGCAATTATCCGCATGGCCCTCTCAGGCAATACCCCTGCTACCACGGCAGTTCTAAAGTCCGCTCTTGCCTTGGCCTCTCTCTATCGCGATGGCCCGCGAAACCGAGCAGCTCTACTCAAGGTTTCAGCACTTCGCGCTCTCTCAGCGTCAGCAAATACCAAATTCGGATCGGCCGAGTGTATCCAACACGTAGCTGCCGGAATGCTCCTGTGTTCCTTTGAAGTAAGTCGCCGACTTGTAATTTTGGCTCGTTCTTGAATCTTATATGATCCTGCAGGTCCAGCAGGCTTCGGAAACCTCGAGTCACTGGCTCTGGTACATCTGTGGTTCCAAGGACATCATCAAGACTGCTAAGCTCGAGGATTCTGCCCACAACAGTGATTTCACAGCTTTGATAGGCTGGGTCCACTATTACGATGTGCTGGTCCGGTTCAGCCTCCGATACTGGCAAATTCTCCATGACATCGACAATATTCAGAGTGACGATCCCAACTTCCAAAACTTCTCGCCAACTGTGTGCTCACGTTCAAGGGTATGTGTATTCGATTTATATCAAGTCCATAATTGACCCATTTCTTACCTTTTTTTCATAGGCGGCAAATCTTGTAGGCACATCACACACAATTTTAGACTTGCTCTCGGAAATTTGCGACGCCATCCTCGCCCCTTCGGACCCAGAATATTATTCAGACGAATACAGACAGTATCTCGACGTCCTCGAGTGGCGGTTGAGAAATATACAGATAGAAGACCCCGGAACGACATCTGATACAAGTGAGGCGGATACGGCGAAGGCGACCAAACTCTACCAACTGGCAGCATTAACCTACGTCACTCGATCGTCAGAGAAATCTGCAGATCAATCAGAAAAAGTTCGTGAGTGGATTAAAGAGGCTTTTGACATTCTATCCCACCTCAACGTCTGCAAAGCACCGTTTCCACTTTTTGTTTTCGGCTGTGAAGCAGGAAATGATGAGCTGAGGGCTATCATCCTCAAAGTTATCTCCAAGACAGAAAATGTAGCACATATACAAAGTTTAGAACGGGTCAAGTCGATGCTGGAGTTCATTTGGGTCCAAAACGATCTTGTCGACGTCCACATGGACTACACAGACCAGCTGGGCAGGATCTTTGGCTCTAGTGATATTCTCCCGGCTATGGTGTAAGGCCCTGGGAAATAATATTACATCGGCTAAGAACTTCCACCTTGCAATTATCTAGCATTAATGGGGCTGTCTGGTTAATAGAACTGGAGCTCCAAAAAGGTTGACTTTAGAGGCACAGGCTCACCAAGGTGGAAGCATGCACAGGGGGGATTTTATAAAATCTTAATATTTATCGATATTCACCAAGTATGAAACTGAGTCACTTACAAGTCCCAGTGCTTTCATTAAATTGAAGCCCTTCGGGTGCAAAGGAGCTTCAAGTTATGGATGCACTTAGCCCTAGATAATATAAATAAGGGACCCTGTGAAATCAATTTACATCAATCAACATGCTTATCACTATTCTCCGCCGTGCCGTAGTCGTTCCAAACCTTCGCAATGTCGTTCTTGTAGATAAAATCTTTATCCCCGTAAAGGAAATGTTCTATCTTGGCCTTGAGAAACTCGTCAAAATCCTTTGATTCCTTTTTTATCGCTTGGATCGATTTGCCGGCTTCGTCGAGATGTTTATACCTTTCCAAGATGACAATCGTTAGAGGAATTGATTCAACCTTTAAACAGAAGGAGGTGCAAAACTCACATTCTTGCGTAGTAAGGGGACCTAATTTGCTCAAATATTTCTAGCGCATCTGGGAGAGAATGAGAAGAAAGCTGGCTGCGCTCAAGCGCTCGGGCCAGAATCCACCCATCCTCCATGGCAAATGTTGCCCCAGAGCCAAAGGCGCCTGGAAACTATTAGACACTGGGAAGAAATGAAAGACCTTCAAGTTAATCGAATAAAACTCACCAGATAGAGGGTGACTAGCATCGCCAATAAGGACAACTTTGTCCCAGCCGGTGATCTTGTCCAGACGGGGACCTGCGTAGCCAGCAAATTCCCTCCACTGTCCCTCGGGAACGACATCAATCGCATCCTTGACCCTCTGATCGAATTCCTATATTAACATTAGCTAAATTATCTTCAATGAGATTGGAATCAGTCTCCAGTTCTTACAGATACACGAGATGCGACTCGTTCGTTGGTGGCAGGAATGCCCCAGGCTACCGTCTTCCCGGGGATTTCGGGCTCGTGATAGGATCTCACGGTGATTTCAAATAATCCGTCAGGGTTCTCACTCTCGTCATCTACTTCGGAGAAGTATGTATGCCCAGTCTCTCCCCACCACCAGGCTGTCGCATGAGTAATGTCCGGCAGGTGAGCAAGGGATGACTTCGGTACAAGGACACGGAATGCCGTATTCCCTGGAATTCACGCAGTTGTTTAGTAAATTTTGAACTCTTAAAGTACGAAATTACATACCTGTGAAGTGGAGTTGATGGTCTGGAAATAGAATTCGCCGCACATTCTAACATGTCCTATGTTAGTGGTAATCACGCAAGAGAAGGAGCTAGACAAACCGATCGTATTCCGTCAGCACCCACTACCAGATCTACGGTGACCTCTGTTCCATCTTTGAACTGCAGAAGTACACCTCCTTCCTTAAGATTCTCCAAAGATACGAGCTTCTTGTTGTACTGGATCACGCCTTCGGGCACTCTAGCAAGCAGCGCTGACTGAAGGCGAGTTCTGCGAGCTCTGATTGCCCCTCGAGAGTCTGCAGCAGAGTTTTCAGGCTTTTTAGAAACATTGAGGATTTTCCCTGTGAAGGCATTCCTGTCATTTGGCGTAATTTCGTCAGTAACAGCACTTCAAACTTAATGTGCACTTTTCTGATAAAAGAACTAACCGTTGGTGGGTATTTGACTTGGATCCTCCTTTGACTCCGTCGCTAGCCCCAAGCAAGTCAAGAATTTTCCACGCATTTGTGCTCAAGCTGATCCCAGCGCCAGCTTCTCGAGGCTCTGGGTTCTGCTCATATAGAGTCACATGAAGAAACGGCAGCTCGGATAAAGCGATGGCGGTGCCAAGCCCTCCAGGGCCACCACCAATGATGGCAACGGTCGTCAATTTCTTTCCAATCATATTTGGCACCAAGCTTTAGAAGAATGAAGTATGAGTGTCTCGGATGCTGTGGCTGTTACATCCATTTAGATTACGCCAGCCCCCAAGGAAGATCAGTCAATGCCCGCTCTATAGATCAATCCAGCATGCGCAAATAGTGGTAGCCCCCTGTACAATGTGGGGTGATTTCGTAGTACGCCATGGCGGGATTAAATTTGCGATATCCCACTTTGCCTTATCGTTGACAGAATCCATTTATCGGCAGCCATTGGCCAAACACTAGACATGTTTCCAAGATGACATTGCAGCCAGGCGTTGACGCCATCGGCTAACTCAGATTCCAACCCACCAACGCGGAATTAAAGAAAAATGCGGAGACGTAAATCCGGCGCACCTCCTGCCTTCGGAACCGACGCGGCATTATGTGTCGGACAGATCCGTATCCCACACGGCTTTGTCCCAGCTAGGAGTATTATCTGAACAGTGTTACTGGTTGAGTTATTTGACCCTTCTCCGCACCAAACTCGGAATAACTCAGTCCAATTATTACAGTATCCGAGTAGAGTGGAGATAGCCATCGACGAAGGGTATGAAATCTGTCGATGGCTAGGTGCTGCATCAAAAGCATATACGTAAAACGAACAGGGAGAACCAAACTTGTCTTTGATTGCTCAGGATGTGCGCAGAGAAAGCCGCACTGACTACTGTAGCTGCATACTGGACTGTCTTTGCTGTATTCCAATTTCTGCATCGACATCGCGTGCCTGATATGTCAACTCTACTAGTTAAAATGCATTAGCAAGGTCTGGGTATCATTCTTACAGCATTTCGTTTGATTGGATACCTTGAGCCCTAGACAGCTGATCGCATTTTTTTTTAGTATTATCACATTGAGTGATGAAAGGTGGAGAGAAAAGCTCTTGATTACTCTCTAGCGATAATTCAAGGGTTAATCTTATACGTGATGATGATGGCAGGATCCGGAAGGCCCGGATTCGAAGGCTCATGGCAAGGCAGGATATCCAAATCCAGCTGACTGTAGCCGTAGTATTAATAGCAAGACTCCAGTCTCAAAGGAAATTACAACGTGCTTTGAGATGACCCAAAATGCGACAGGTTACTTGCAATTTACTATTTCTGTATCGCTTGTGTGAGCTTATGTGGGCTTATGTCAGGGTTGATCGGTCAATCGCGTGCAACCAGCGTGCCACAGTTTATTGTTAAATTCTTACGTATCAATCTAATGCAATTCATACGAGTATGCCTATTGCTAATCGGGTAATCGGTGGGATTTTGTGGTTTGTGGTCAGTACAAGTAGTGTCATTTACCCCAATCACATCATCTAGCGTCAGAAAGACGCAAGAATTCTTTATCTCGGGTTCGGCTATTTGGAGCAAACAGATAAATCCCATTCGCCAGATGCGCGGGGACATATGGCGAGTCGCTGTTGTCATCATTATCACCGATTGCCAAATTGTCGCTATCGAAGCTGACATATTGTACTTATTGTTGACATCCCCGGTGTTTGTTGCGGGGAGCTTTACGCCGGTTGAGCATCCAATATTCACAATACTTTTAGTGCAACATACGAAATGGCTTCTCATCCCATTCGTCGTGTGGCTGTCATCGGCGCTGGTGTTTCTGGGGTGCTTGCTGCTGCACACCTCAAGTCCGAAGGGCTGGATGTGACCGTCTTTGAAAGAGCGCCAGTCAGCGGGGGCGTATGGTGCGTTCTCTATCCCCATAAATGGGTGCCATTGTGCATGCTAAAGTGAAACCAAAGGGTTTGGGATCCGAAAATTCCACTCGAACCAACCTACCCATCTGCAAAGCCGTCTGTGGCGTCGTCCGGATTTTATGATGCCCCAAAAGACATCGACCCGTACATTCTGCACTCAGGGCCAGGGTAACACACATTTCCTCTCCATATCCCAAAGTTGTATTCTAATGAAGAAAACAGTCCTGCTTACGACAGCTTGAAGAACAATGTTCCGACAGAGTTGATGGAAGTGAGCCTCAACTCATGGAAGCCCAATACTGAGTCGTTTGTGGGCCATCGTGTTCTTGCAGAATACATTCAAGATACTGCCTTGAACACAGGGGTACGAGATATCACCCACTTCGACACTCAGGTTCAGCGTATAAAAAAAGACCAAGGTCAATGGAAGGTTCAAACTTCCACGTGGGATCATACGCTGCAAAAAACGAAGTCGCAGGACTGGGTAAGCTTTTACAACCCAGTGTAACGTCTTTTCTAATACCTTTGTAGACATTTGATGCTGTCGTTGTGGCTTCCGGACATTATCACGAACCCAAAACCCCAAATACCCCTGGACTCTCAGAGTGGAAAGATGCATGGCCATCAAGGATAGAACACTCAAAGAGATATCGAAACAATAAGGGATTCGAGAACCAGGTATGACAAAATTTGCAAAAGAAATGCCCAAGAGTAGCTATTAACCTTCCTCAGACTGTTCTCATAATTGGAGGTAGCGCCTCTTCTGTCGATATTGCCAAGGAAATCGCCCCGATCGCAAAGAAAGTATGGCAGTCGACCCGAGGCGGGGCTTTCGACCATCCCATATCCATGTTACCTGAAAATGCCACAAGAGTTGCAGAAGTCTCTAGTTTCAGTCCCTTACTAAACGGTCATTCTGGAGACTCCAGCGCAATTCCTGGAACGGTGACTCTAGTCGACGGCCAAGTCCTGGAAAATATTGACAGAGTTATTGTCGCAACTGGATATCAGTTCACGCTACCCTTCCTACCAGAACATCACCGCGACGACTTAAAGCCAGAAGATGCGGGCGATCATGTTCTGGTATCAGATGGTTTGCAGTTGCATAACCTGCATAAGGATATCTTCTACATCCCAGATCCTACACTTGCATTTGTCGGAGTGCCCTTCTACACTGCTACGTTCTCTCTCTTCGAGTTTCAAGCAATTGCAGTCGCTGCGTTCTTTTCTGGACAGGCTGCGCTTCCATCAGAGCTCGAATTGAGATCTGAGTACAACCAAAGAGTCAAGGCCAAAGGGTATGGCAAGAAATTCCATAGCTTGTGGGGAGAGGATGTGGAATATGCTGCTTCTTTGATGGAATGGGTCAACCAAGGAAGAGCACCATCAGAAAAGAAGCCTGATGGATACTCACAAACATGGATAGAGACAAAGGAAAAGATGAAACTGGTTCCGAATCCTAAGAACTCTTTGTATCAGGAAACTCAGAAGGCTTAAAATCCTACATGGGTTCTATCCAGGTGGAATACTGCATCAAAGTTAATATAAGGCATTTCTTTCTACAGCAATCTAGCATAGTTCAGTACCAGGCTCTAGAGTCGCTTGGTCGTTTTTTCGAGAGTAAGACCAGGGAACACTATTTTAACACTCTAGTAGGAACCACTTGTATTTACATTGTGAGCTGAGATGATCAACTTGGTCTTCCGACTCCATGATGACTCCATCCAAAATTGAGAAATCCTGAAAGCCAACGTCCAAATCTCCTCCAAACGCCTTGAACCGGTCCCCCTCCCATGCCTTTTATCCTAACTCCATAGAATATACCCTGAACTTACAAGTCGCTATTTCTAATCTTGGCCGTTCCGTTTTAAATGATCATTTATTCCATGTGGTTGGTAAATCTTTCCTCAATCTCAGGAGTACTCAACGCCAGCCTTAGGCTCATCGACGTACTCACTGGAAAATCCGCAATGAGCAAGAACACCTTGATTTAGTTCTTCTCCCTCTTTTTGCATCACGCCCCATTTTAAGGGAACTAGGGGAGCATCCGGCTGCGAGATGCCATCAGGGTGATGACAAGCTGCTGCAATAGCCAAGCTGCAACTGCCGACTAGTGGAATCCCAGCTGGAAGACGCAAAAGCCCCGTCGTGATCACCGCACCAACCATGACGACGGTAACGCATATCACAGCAATAATTGCAACCGGTGAGTAGCCACATGTAGTGTAAAGTGGCGACTCCTTATACCCTGCCTGTGGTCTCTCGACAGCGACGATAAATATGCTCTGCGACAGCAGCCAGTGGATCAAGATTGACATGAGCAGTAGCGGAATGCTCCAACGATACGGCAGTTGCAGGAAGTAGTCAGAGCGCTGCCCTCCTTTGGGATCCGAGGAAACTCGTATTGCCCGTCTCTTGATCCCAAAGTCACCCCATTCCCTGGCGGCTAGCATGGCGGTGAACAGTCCGTTGTATTGGAAGTACAGAAACGAGAAGCATAGCTGCGGCAGGTTTGCTATTAGGGCGCTCTGGATGACTTTCGTACTGGATTCCCCAAAAAAGTTTGCAAGACCTAATATCAATGCTGTCTCGGATGGCTTTCCAATACCCAACTCCCAGAGGCTGGAGGCATCATGAGGACCGGCAAGAACATGAATGCCCCATACTAGAAAGCCAATTGAAATGCCAATTACAATCAGGTACCTAAGCACGATTAGTCTCATATGCCTATGTCGATCTTGACCTCTCTGGATATCCTCGGCGGGATCTTACATTGATAGGCTTGTTACCCACCGACGAAGGCTCACCGCTTTCGCCCATCGTTTCTTTGTCGGATACCACGTTCGAGGCCCAGTCCAACTCGCTTTGTTCACACGTCTGACATTATCCGTGGCTATTAGAGATATTTCACTTGAGGCGTCTGAAGAAGTCGTGTATCTAAACACAATCGTTAATTTCGTCAACCGCTTCGCTCTGAGACTATGGAAGTATCTTACCTTGGCAAACTTGTCGCCCACCATTTCTTTGTCGGAGACCATGTGCGAGGCCCATTCCTGTTCTTTTTGGTCTTGTTGTTCCCGTGTTTGACATCATCTGCTGACACCAGACAGCTGGCGCTCGAGGCGGCGTCTGGGGACGTCAAAAACGACTCAATAGCATCGCCTAGGACGAAGAGAGGCTTCTTGGGTGGGTAAAATGCAACGTATGCGATAATGGCCGCCTTGAAACCATTCGCGATGAGCACGAAAGTTACAAGGGTGGTGCTGAAGTTGAGTCGGCAAACTTGGCGTACTGGCTCGCTAATGCAATACTTGACCCGATGACCAAATGGGCTCCAGTTACTCTCGTTTGCTTTGACTCCAGGCAGAAGACTTCGACAGGGCTCATCACACGGGTTTGTTTGTGTTTGGTTGCAGATCCACTCGTATACCTCTATCGGACACCCTGCCCTTTGTTCACCGCTAAAATGACTGCTGAACTTTTTATCTGGAATACCTGGCTTTTGTTCATCTGGGCCGGTCTCGGTAACCAAAAGAAGAGCGCCCCGGGATGTCTGAAAGGCCGTGGCATAGGCGTCAATGCACTCAGACGTCGTTAGGTTAACGCTTTGGGTACTTTTGGCGAATCTCCATAGCTCCGCTATCTCCTTTGTGTCGTTGGTTCCGAGATTGGTAAATCCGTACGTAGTATTGTGCCCGAAGTCCGGGTCATCCTCTACTTCATCGAAAGGGCGAGAGAACATCGAACCTCCATTCCAGGATTTATCTTGAACGCTCCAGATGTTGTAATCCACCGAGGTTAAGGATGAGAAGACGACTGAGTTATATCTGGGAAATATTAGGTCTCATCTCATGATGGTTGCGGGGTGGTTTAAGGAAGCCTACAGAAGATGCAGCGGGACTGATGAGAGTAATAATAGACACCAGAGAATGGCTCTCACCTTTGGTATCTTGGTCAAGTTGCGAACACTGGGTATTCCGATGTCCATCCACCTATTTCTGGCATGTGCTCTGTCAATATCGGCTCGGGTCGGCGCCGACAAGCACTGCATGCTGTAGTTGCTAGCTGCCAATAGAACAGAGCTAAGAATATTGATAAAAAGATGGAGAGCCACGTTCACGCTGCCTGCTTTTGAGCATGATCCCTGATAAAGAACCCTGAGGCCATTGGCAGCCTCGCCGGTCCCTTTTGGCTTACTGATTGACGCCAAAGTGACAGAGAGATTCAAGGTCAAGACAAAAAGGGAAGCGACCAAGCCCCCAACAAGGGTGACTTTCCTGCTCGGTGGAAATCGGATTTGACGTAAAGACTTCTTTTGGCTTTTCGCATTTTTGTCGGTATCGCCCGCTTGGGCCTGAATCAAGGGGGAGCTGGCAAATCTAGAGACCATTCTTCTTGACGAAGATGAGAATGGATGGTAAATGAAGCCGTGGCGTGTTTAAAATCCGGGTTGGTTATGGAGGTTCACGCTTGGACTTGAGATGTCGCGCTGACAATATATCTGTCAGCCCCACTGGTCCCATCCTCCAGCTGACACACTCGCTTACTATTCTTGGCACTGACAGGAATAATGCTTTCACAGGGATCTCTTGCTTGGATCAAGCTTCAATTTCTGGCCTTAGTGGCTGGTTTCGGCTGCTTCGGCCGGAATCTCACCCGAATGTAAAATTAGCCCCCAGTGAAACTCATTGAGCACAAGCTTCGAATCCTTCTGAAGGGTATTGGTCAAAAGTCGGCCTTAAATATCGCTCAACAATAGCAAGCTAATTGCACTGCCTTCCAAGTATCATATTTTCAACTGAGAAAGCTGACAATACGGCCATTTCCATGCAACCACCTCTACTAATGAAATGCTGACGTCTCACGAGGGGCTGGATGAATAAAAGCCCGTATGGCCTCAATACTGGCCAGCATATCCTCTACAAAGTTTGTTCAGACTAATCGTGATTTCCGCAGATCGAATCAATGAGCCAAGTCGCAGATCCTGTTCATTGATCAACCGTAAGACGGTCCAGCCGAACAATCAGCCTTCCTCTCAACGCAACTGCGCGGCGGCCCTGCCGATGTGTCCATTTTGTCATTTTTATGTACAATTCAACTCTCTGTGCCAAACCCAAAAGATAAGATCGTACCAAGTGAGAAAATCAGGTCATGGCAGAACTTGTGGAACCTCGCTGTACTCCAGTGTACAGCTGAGTGGCCGGTCCAGCTCTTGCTACTTGCTGGAAAATAGCGATGGGAAGCGCTAAGTCCACGCTGCGAGACAGGTCCTGTTCTCATTGCAGGTGTCGAGATTTCGTCCCTTGGCATCCATACAGGAGTCGATCACATTCAGTTTTGGCGCTTACTTGGGGTCTGAGGTGTGCATGTAATCGCAAGGCAAGCCATGAGTATAGTTGCATTTGGCGGCATGTGGCTTGTGTAAGACGCAGTCAGGGTGACGTCGATCTGTGCATCTCAACTTTTGGTGCCAGTACCAACTCTCAATTTTGCTCCAGTGTAGGTCGCCTGCGTCACGCAGCACCGGCAAACTGCATGCTCACTACCATCGGGGTATATTGGCCAATGTCGCAATCGGAATTGTCTTTTGGGCTCACGAACACCACTCTCGTACCATGTGGGGCGAAGGGACTCTCATTCTTGTTAAGTTATCTACATGTCATGGTCATAACCCCACGAGTTCGTGTTGATTCGGTGGAACACCGGTCATTCTCCGTCCTTCTCCGTCCTCCATCCGCCGACCATCGCGTGCGCCAAGCGCAACACAAGAAAACGAGAGGACCATTTGTCAACCTCCTCTAAAGCTCAGTTCCGGCACCTCAACTTCAAAGAAACCAGGATACCTAGAGAGATTAGCAAAGCACAGGCCAGACACGGAATCAGAGAACATACTGCGAGACCGACGGCTTGTGACGTGCGGGATCGCCTACTACGGAGTAGTGTTGAACTTCAATGCTCACTCAGGGTCGGGACCTTTGCTGTGCTCTGAATGCATTGACGCCTTGGTACTCGGAGGGCCGTGCAAGCCTCTCCCGTCGCTGCTGCTGTTCCCGAGTGGCGGCGGTCGAAGATGTCGTCGACGAGTTCAAAGAGCGGTTCGCTGGCAAAGATGATCCAACAGGGCGAGGGCGAGGGCGAGGGCGAGGGTTGATGGTTGATTGCGGAACCTGACGAGTCGTCTTCTGGATGCCAGCAGGTTTGGCCGTATCCTTTGACTTGTATCGATTAATCTGGTGCTGTTGTTGAGCAGACCGAAGCACCGCCATACGTAGGACTCGATCCTTGTACTTATCTGCGGCCTGACCTTCATGACTATCATCACAAATCCTGGTAGCGACGGTCTTGATAACATCTCTGGTACTCTGCCAGGTCGAGCCAACGAGAGATTGAGCCTTTCGCGCGATCCTCCAGCGGAGGAAGTCCCATGGATCCATTGTAATATCACCCTTCTTATGGAGAAAACGAAGGTCCGAGATCTTACATGCCAACTTGTACATCAGCTCTTGGTGACAGAGACCACCAGAAGGGAGATGATGCTTGGAGACTAGTTGATTTGGGTGATACGGGGAGTCCCTGCCAAATATCTCACGAATCTTTTTCTGTTTGCTGACGTTATCTTGGTGTCTTTTGTGTTGCTTCGCCAAATATCCATCATTGGGGGAGCGAAGAAGTCGTTCGTGAAATTCGTTCTTCAGGACCTCTTCGGCATGTTCTCGCTCAAGGTACTTGTCAAGGGATGCCCATGACTGCTCCCAGTACGGGCCGTTCTCGTCGATCTTGTTGATAGGTGTGCCTCGAAGCGCGACCGGGGTTTTGTATGTGCCGTTATGACTAATAGAGTAAACCTGGTCCCAAGGGATTTGGAGAATGTGGTCGATCCCAGTCTCGCCGGCAGGGAGATTGCCACGGGCCTGGGAATCATCCATTAGCGAGTTTGGTTAGACTGATGAAAAGATAGAAGGAACTCACTGAGTTAATGGCACCAGAGTGTTCGGTGTTGGAGGAGTCAACCATCTTGTCGTGAGTGCGGGTGGTGAGTTGAAGAAGGGAAGAAAACAGGATCCGCGTGAAATTTCCTTGCTCCTAAGTAGGGAGGAACTGAGTGAGTGAATGAGAGAGTGAATGAGAATGCAGCTGCCTGCAAGTCTTGAGGCGGCGCGTTTGCTCTTAGGCCTAAGTGCGAGCCAGGCAGGTGGCAGCCAGGTCACGCGCCGCATCTGTTTGCCGCCCAGTTGTACAGAGCAACGCGCGCTGGGTTTGTGCAAACGAGCAGGCGTAGTGACTCGGTCGGAGTCTGGTCAAAGTGACTCAGTCAGAGTCTGAACAAAGTAACACTGAAGCAAACAGAGAAGCGCGGCATCAAAGCAAACGTGTCGGGGTTGTGTTTTAAAGACGTCATGCGATGTTCTCAAGCGGTCGCGAGCAGTAATCAGTGCGAAGAGATCCTCTAAACAGGATGATTAAGTCGACGGGTTCATCTTTCTGCATCGCATTGTTACGCATTGTACTCAGTACATACGGTGGTGTTGGCCCAAAGCTGATGTTAACCATAGGCCCAGTCCCCCTATTCCTCAGTCTTAAACCTCCGCTTGGTGTTACTTTTCTTTCACAGTTGTTGTTTTTCGATCCAACATCTCCCGCATCACGCTCAATTCTCCATGTATTATTAGCTAGCTATGAGCTCAAGACTACCAACGCCTAATCAAGGATCCAAATAATAATATATTGCTCTAATCAAGCTTGGGAAAACAAAATGATACAGGATAGAGTAGGTGGTTTATGTCTCAAAGTCTTGCATCTCTCACATCTCTCGAGGTCGATGGGAAGAGGATTCCGTCCTGGTATCCCGTCGCCACGTGGTTCCCCTCTGGGCTCCAAGTAAAGCTCATCATCAACCCTCTCCCTGAACTGTACCGGGGCCAGTACACCTCTTGCACCCACCATCCATCTCCATGCATGACGGCCTCCTCGGGGTTGACGTGGACGTAGAAGGAGTAGCTCAACGTCGCTGCTACACCGAGACTGTACCCATAACCGAGGTGGTTTCCGAGCATGATGATGCCGTTGCGGTCTGCTTCAAACGCGTGGCAGGTGATGTGCGCGTTGACGTCTTCCTTGGGGATCGGGGCGAGAAGGCGGTAGAGAATTAGCTCCCTGCGGTCTGGCAACTCCTTGTCGGAATTATAGGCCCTCATGTCTACCTTGCGCATGTCGAGAATGGGAAAGGCCCCTGGACCAGCATTGGGGAAGGTGTCCCTGACGGCGTCAATGTCCGCCTGAGGACAGTGCTCCCATTCGTCCGGCGGCCTCGAAGACAGAATGCTCCGGTAGCGCTCCTGCGGCGGCGCGCCCTGGGATTCGGAAGGGCTCGGGCTGGGTCGCTTGAAGGTGACGAGACAAGAGAAGCACTTGTCTCCCGGAGGAGACAGGGCATCGGAACTAGGAAAGGGACCAGATGGGTTGACTGAGGGCTCGGTAGACTGGAAAACATTGATAATGCGGGTCGAGAACGAACGACTCGAATGGATTTCGGCCACGTTGAAGATGAAGGGCCGGTCAATAAGCCCCGGGTTCGTAAAGACGGCCTGGATGGTCTACGGCATGTCAGCCTATTCAGATCAACGCCAGCGCCATAACTAGTCTCACTCACATGAATAGCGCGCCCGCCTTCGCTCCCGTCGCTCCCACTCTGCATCTCGCCCTTCGCATCTTCCTCCTCGACGACCCGCGCCGCTGCAAGGGTGGCCATGGCATACACGACCCCACCGTAGGCCCCTCTGGTGATCTTGGCGGCCGAAACGCCGATGGACTCCCAGGGAAGCTCCTTGCCGGGCATCCAGGGCGGCTGGCGGTTCATGAACCGCGTCTCACGTTTCTGGTCGCCCGACAGGACGTCGGGGAGCTTCTCCAGCTCCATGGCCTCCTGGAACGACATGCGCTTCCATTCCTTGGCGGGCGCCGCCGTCGACGCGTCGGGTTCGTCCGTCATCGGGCTGGGCTGATCACGGGACTACAGGGGATGAGGTATCGGGTCCTGCCTCGTGAGATCCTCTTCAGAGGTTGTGAGTACAGCGTTTTGGTCGTTGTCTGGCCTGAAAGGCGGAGATGTCTACCCGCCAAGGGACGGGAGAGGTTATCAACAATTTCGGTGGCGCGTTCCGAAGCCCGAAGCCGGGGTGTTCAGCCCAGTCGCCAATCCGAGGTACCGAGGTACTTTCCGTTTCTGGACGGCAGTTGGCTGTACTTTGTCAACTTGCATCGCTCTTCGCATTCGACATGTGCGCCATGATTTGTCTCAGAGAGCTCCTCTTCATTGAAACCATTCGGGCTGTCATATTTTTTACGTTAGTTCTGGCGGCTTTCGTTGGTATTGCGCTTGCATGTGCTGAGTAGATGCCTACCCTACAGCACCGACTCATCCATGACGGGAAGCTTGGCTGCTGGTTTGGCATAAATAGAAAGAAGAAGAGTCTAGCATATTAAAGGAGACTCCAATACAGAAGAACCAGAATGATACTTCGAGCTATTATCCTTGTCAATGCGCTCGATGGCTTGGATACATAGTTACTACACTTTAGCCCCGGCGTTTTAGAAAGCAACAAGCAACGATTAATGCAGTTTGGCGAAATTTTAGATTGGATTCAACTACCAACTCACACTGCGATTAATTACTTGCAATATTATATATGCCTTGTGTAACACAATCAGAATACTTCGCTTATGTGATAGCTCTCGTTTTGGACAAGCAGTGGACATACCATTCGTCACCCAAACGGTCACATTCAACACATTCAAATGGAACCCGAGTTTATTTTGTAACTCTAAGTGGTGTGTTTTGCTGTCCTTTCCAATCAGATACGAAGTTGAATTGAACGACGTCGCTTTCAGTGGCAGCGACAGGATACATGTGACAGTAGTCGCCCTTTAATCATCGTTACGTACAATGACGGAAAAAGAACAAATAATGGCGAATAATTTGCTTACTTACATGTACCTTCAGGGACTAATTTAAACATTAACATCCGCCTATGGTTATCCTCGTTGGTGTTGATGCTGCTCATCCGTTATTCAGTGAGTGAGGGTGGGTGGTGTGGTGTGAGCAGGGACAAAAGCTCCGGCCGAGTCAATGACGTAGTGGCAGAAACCGGGCTTGGATACATACTTTCATCAACGCGTCTTCGATCTGTGAGTAGCCACCATCAGAAAAGACGAATACATACAAGAAGAGAGGACGGTGCTCAGTTCCAAAAAGCCTCCAAGTCAATCATTGACTGAATTGGAAAATGTTCTCGTGCTTCGGATGCGGCAGCTCTCGCAGCGAGGACGCCGAGCGCGAGCCTCTGCTGCCGCGATACAATGACGACACGACGCTGCAGACGCGACTCCACGAGAAGCTCCACACATATCAGATGCTCCGGGCCATGTCCAAGGGATACATGCCTACTAATGCACAGGCAATCATCCACTTGCGCACGCTTCTTTCCGCCGAGGTTCTGAATCCACGGGGCGACGAATTGAGCCCATCGGGACGAGCACTGGTCCGCACCCTGAAGCTCTGGCTGACACAACTCATCGTGGTGCTCCAGCACAAAAACGCCGAGGATCAAATCCAAGACTTTGTTTGGTATCTGGCAAAGGCGCGGCTGGACGTGGATGTGGCCGACATCGAGGCCAGGGCGACGGGGGCCAAGGTCAAGGCGGATGTTACAGCGACATACAAGAGTCTGCAGACCGTGGGCTCGCTTCTCCTGAACAACTCGGACTTTCGCATATTCTTGTCGGATTTGAGCACAGTTGGGAGGGAAGTCCTCCGGGATACGGCCTTTACCCTGGCCGATGTGTCCAAGCAGGCGGGCGAGTCCATCGAGCCCGACCAGAAGAGCCAGGACGCGCTGAAGCAACCGAATGGGGGCTCTCAACCCGTTCCCTCAAATCAAGATCTTAAAGATGAACTGGTAAAGGTATCTGAGGCCGTGGCAAATGGCGCCGCAGAGGTGGTCGACGAAGCCGGCCAGAGCTTGATGGAGCACGTCGGCGGGGAGGAGGGAGACACTCTCGTCAGCCGCCTCAAGGAAACCGTCCTCAACCTTCGACGGCGTACAGACTATTCGCAATCCGTGTCGACCTTGTCCCGTCTAATCCGCCGCTACCTCCTCGCATATTCCCACGCCGCCGCGGAGACGATCCAAGCAGTTGAAGAGGACACGCACACTAACACCGAGGCCGACCGGGCGCTTCACAACTTCTGGCTCTTCGTCACCTCGCTCGGCAACCACGAGGACTGGAAGAACGTAGAGAAATCGTTCGCAGCAGTCATGGAAGATGGCCAGACGGATCCCAACTTCGACGAGCTCGTCAAGCAGGTGGGCAACATGGTACAGGATATGCTGATGGAGCCGGACTTCTTCGACGAGGCCGAGGAGCGGTTCAAGCAGCTGCGCGCAAAGTCGAATGAACTGGTGGCGAAGTCGTCGATTCGAGAGGACCTGGATGCTCTCCTGGCCAACTTACACTCGGCGCTCCGCTCGGTGCTGGAGGATGCAGACATCAAGAAACTCGTCCACGCCAGTAAGAGGATCGCCACTCTCCTCTCCCCGGCTGGACAGCACACCAACGGGGAACTAATATCAGATTCTCTGAACATCTTCGTGCCGATGCTCATTCAAGCCGTCCAGTACATCCCCATACCCCGTCTGGAAGTGGCGTCGCCCGCCATCGACCTGTTGCTGGAGAACCTCATCCTGGAACCAGGGCGGACAGTCAACCACAGCTCCTTCTTCCCTTACAAGCTAAAGATTTCGACTCAGAATGACGTCGAAGTCCGCAAGGCCCGCTTTGGAACGAAGTCGACATTGACGTCACTGGTGAATGTCACCGTGTCAGGGTTGTCTATGGCAGCTGATGACATGGGCTACTGGCTACGTCTACACTCCGGTCTACTTTGGATGGTCGACGAAGGCCTTGCTGGGTTCTACCTGGACGAGCGCGGTGTCGACATATCTCTCGACATCGAGATTGGACGGGAGCATCTGGAGCAAATGGTGGTGCTGCGGAACGTCGATGTGCACATTCACCACCTCAACTACACCCTCAGCAAGTCAAAGTTCGCCTGCCTGGCCTGGCTCTTCAAGCCACTGGTGCGACCAATCGTGAAAAAGGCGCTCGAGGCCAAAATCGCCACCGTCATCACCGAGGGCATACACACGCTGAACCGGGAGCTGCTCTACGCACGGGAACGGCTGCGAGCGACGCGGATCGCCAACCCCAACGATCTGTGGACCTTTGTCCGTGCGGTGCTCGCTCGCCTAGTGCCCGCGAGCGACCCAGACGTCGACACGCGAGTGGGCGTCAAGGCGGGCAAGGGCGTGTTCCAAGGGCGCTACGCGCCGGGAAGCCTGATCAGGCTATGGGAGCAGGAGGGACGGGATGCCGAGCAGCGGGTGCTCGAGTACGAGCGGGAAGGGTGGAAGAATGAGATATTTGACGTCAGGACACAGTCGGTGTGAAGCGAGGGCTTGCAGTTGGGCTGGGAAGGAAATAATGCCTCCATGGATGGGCTTGGAAGACGGCCGGAAGGGATATGGCGCTTTCGGACGGCGACATGAAAAGGGGGTGGGCATGATATTGGCGGCGTGTGTAGGCGTGTGTAGGCGTGTGTAAGCGTGAAGGCGGTCACGATGAGGAGGTATTCAGTACCCCCGGGCTGGGCTATAGCAATGTGTTGAGAGTTGATGACCAGACTGTGAGACGTGAAGCCTCGCATGTTGAAGGATTGATTACCAAAAGCCGACTTCTCGCTGGTCGAGGCTTGGTCTCGTCCGGCCATGGTCTCGTCCGGCCAGGGTCCCGGCCAAGGGTCCGCTCACCGAGGACTGGCCAACGCTGTCGTGTCCACCACAACCTCCACCACAACCTCCACCATAACCACAAGGGGAGGTCGTCGACTGGGCCGGGGGGGGCTGCATCGTGCGTCTGCGTGTGTGTCTGCGCGTGCGTCTTTTTACTGTGGGGAAGTGCGCAGCCCATCCGGCCGACGATGATGATGCATCCCCCCCATCGGCGGCCCCCCGGCGACCCTGGAAGCCTCCACTGCGAGCGGCCCTGTGAGCGTCCGTGTGCCGCAGTCCCTTGCGCGGTGCCTGTGCCTGTGATGCGCCTGTGACTGTGCCTCTGGCTGTGCCCCTTCGGTTGATGCTGACAGGCCTGGCCTGGCCATATGCGCGGCGCCTGAGGAGCGGAGCCCACACCACCACCACGTCGCGTTGCTTTCCGCCTGCGCGGTGCGGCGCTGCGTCGGGTGCGGTACGGTGCGGTGCGCTCCACGCGACCAGGATGGGTGATGAGTGACCGTCCACACCCCCTGAACGAGAGAGTAAGAAAAAAAAAATCTACATTGAACTTGGCGTAGTCACTAACTGCCTACCCCGTATGAGGGAGCGAGTTGCCACTTGCCTCGCAGGGCCCTGCGTCCCAGGGCCAGATGTACGGACGACTAGGGACGGGCTAGTCTCGACGGGCTTGATGCACTGGGCCAGCAGCATCCCCAGAACTGGGCGATCCTTGCCGCGTCCAGGCCGATCGGTCTCGACGCCCCCCCGACGAGGCGAAAATACAAAAAAAGCAACATCAAAGTGTGGGAGTCGTACCATGGGGAAGGAAACAGTTTCAGCTAACCAGCGTCGCGGTGGACGCCAGTGGCTGGTCACGAGAGGGAAATATCAAGTAGCGAGCAAGCCATGGCATGGATGGTGTGTCTGCGACTCGGTACATCGCCCACTCAGCGGCTGCTGCTGCTGCTGCTACGCACATGAGCTGGCGGGAGCAGCAGGTCCGCAAGTACACCCATTCATTACACACGGGCCGCAGCGCATGCCTGCACCGGTCGTCGGTATAATAATTACAGCTTACTACGACATCATTACCCCATTGCGGCCTCAATAAGACATGCCATGAGCTGGCGGGCAGGCGGGCTGGCAGCCAGACAGGCCTAACAAGCCAGACAAGCCAGACAAGACAGGCCAGACAAGACAGGCCAGACAGGCCAGACAGGCCAGACAGGGGGGTTGCTTTGCATTTCTCCGCTTCCTCCACTCCCTCGGAGCCCACGCCTGCAACTCTCCACCCATCCCCTCCTCCACTTCTTCATGCCCGACCACCCGGATGCTGGCAAATGCCAATGCCAATGCCTCCCTCTCGAGGCCGTCCCGGGTGCCTGTGCGCTCCTTGTAGGCAATACGCAGCAGCTAGCAGAAATCCCTTGCCCGCTGCCCGCCCAATGCCCACGCCCGGCGCCCAGTGGCCAGCCGCCCTGCCAATGTTCCCCTCCCCCCCAATCCACACGACCCTGCACCCATCCCTGGACGCTTGATTCAACCGCCTGACCAACGCCCGGCCTATGAGACGCCGAATGGCTTCCTGTCCCCGGATGGCTTACCCCGGACATGACCACGCTTGCAGGGAGTTTCCCAACGCAGGTGTCGATGATGCCGGTCGATGCTGTCCGATGCTGGTTGATGCTGGCTGATGCTAGCCCGCCGCCCCCCCTCCTTCTCTTGTCCTTCTCTGCTATGCGGCCTTTGCCCCCTCTTTTTGTGTCTCTTTGGGCCGCCGTCCCCTTTCCTCGCTCTCCTCTTTCGCCCCCCCAGCGCGAATCCCAGCACGAATAGAGAGCCAGAGTATTGCTGCCCGTACTCCATACTCCCTCCTGCTGTCGCTTTCAGTCCGGCGTGTCCCTCTCACCCCCCACCCCCCCCTTCCACTCATTCAATCCTTCTGTCACCACCAAAGTGGCTCACTTACTCACTCGCCCACCCTCCCCTCGTTGATCATGGCTACAGCTACATGGCTAGTCAACTTGCGACAACCAACCAACTCACCCTGGCTTTACCCCATCTCTTGTGTTTCTCCGCCTCTCTGTGTCTCTGCCTCCGTCCCTGCCTCTGTCCCTGCCTCTGTCCCTTTACTTCGGTCTGCAGATCTAGTTACACACGACAGGCTGCCTTAATACACTCAACACACGACACCCACGACACGCCGCACTAACTACTGTACCTCGCCCTTTACCGTCCGCCACACACACGCCCCAGACCTCCAGACCTCCCTGCTTCGTCCAGAACAAACGATCCGACCCATCTCTGCGGTCCACCTCGTGCCGGCCCCGGATTTACCGTAGAGTTGGTTCGGCGTGATCCTTGTGGCCACACCATCTCGGCTTTCGACCCCATCTGAGGACAACCTCCTCCTCTCTCTTCCTCATCTTTCTTGACGCCTCTTGTTTGAATCCTCTTCCTGATCTCCATATTTCTACTCTGGCGGCTCTTTTTGCGACGACGAGAGATAAACGCGGCTCGCCTATCACTTCACTTTAGCCGGCCACAACCTGCGGCACGACCCTCACTCTTCCGCGGTCCGACTGGCGCCCCACTCCGCGCTCAGCATCACGCCAGCATCTCCTCGTCAATTCTGCTCCCTCAGCGGCAACCGCTGCGTCTGCCCGGACGCATTGGCAGTCTGGCCAAGAGAGATCCTCAGTCCTGCTGCTTCCTGCCGCGAGACGGTCAACGGGGATCCGGTCCAGCGGCCACCTTACGACTCACGACTGCAAATTTCGTAGGGAATCAGCAGAGCATGGTCTGACCAACGCCTCAAGCAACAGCCCGACGACAAATTCTCGCCTAACCGCTTTCGACCCCGGGGCCTTCGTCTTCTCGTCATTGGACTCGGTCTGCTCAAAGTTTCCTCTTTTAACTAGGCCGTCCCCCGACCTCCGAGCTGGATCCTCACTTCGGTTGCGCAGTTGTAAAGCGGATGGACCGGGTGGAGGAACCTTGACCACGCGCGGAGCCCGTCCTCTCACTTCAGGCGAAGCGGAACCTGTGGCAATGGAAGTAGAGGCAAGCGGGCAGAGCTCTATCCACCTGTTAGAGACATGGCGACACAACGCGTGTATGGGCTGTCACGATGACCTTTCCCTCCCGGCCTTGGACAGCGAGTTGGCCAAGGTGCCCAGATGCCCGGCTTCAGATCCCTTGCTGGAGGAACTGTTGAAGGAAGCCCCGTACAAGTCGAACCGAAAGGCACCCGATTTGAAGAAGCTGCCCCCAAAGAGATTCCTCCTGCACACTCTCACCCATCTGCCACGGCCCCATCCCACCACCGTATCCGCATTCACCTTTACGGCCCCGGGTGACAGCACACAGCCGCTCGCCATCCGGTCCAAACCACCACCCCGTCTATGCCATGGTGTGAAACGTCGCCGCTGTATTTCAGATGTCGACGGTTTCAACACCGCCGGTATGAGCTCTAAGAAACGCCGGCTGCGGGTCGATCTCATCACTAGCCGCCTCTCACAACCCTACTCACAACCGGCCACCCATATCCTCAACCGCGAGGGCCAAGACTCGGGCGACAAGCGGTTTTTGAAGATGGCTACGACGCTCGATTCCGCGAGACGAGCCTCTCATCTGCACGCGACTTCGTTCCTGCGGTACTGCACCATGAACTGCCTACGCAAGAGACTTAACCTGGTCCACCCCGGGCCCATTGTCCGACGAGAGGACCAAGAAGCCGCCGCCGTTGCGTCAAAAGCCGGCTCCAAGGTAGCTTGGCGACCCCAGAGCATCCAGGACACTTCGGCTGGACAGTCTCTGCGGGTATCGGCGGCGCCCAGCGGCATCTCAATAGTGGCCCCAACGCTATCGCCAATACTACAGCCAACGCGGCCCCAGCCTGTCGCCTCCAAGCACATCCATCCGCATCCACATGCCAAACCTCCTACCTGTCGTCTATCTAGCCCTGCCGCACTTCCTCTTCCGGCGACAGACGTCGTTGCTACCGAGAAGCGCACGTCACCCCGGATCTACCCCGTGCAGTCACCCGAGCTCCGGCCGTCCACTTCGCTATCGCACCTGGACGATCTCGAAGAGGACAGCTTCGCGTTCATGCACCCCGAGGTTGACGACTGGGACGAGCTGGGCGATGACCAGGACAATGTATATTCAGATTTTAGCGTCATGTTCGGGCAGGAGTCCCCCGGCGCCGAGGGGAAAGACGAGCGCACGTATGAGGAGTACCTGGATGAACTAGACGGCATATGTTGGGTTTCGAGGTAGACGGCCCTGGTTGCTTGGATGTCAAAAGCACCAGGCGATAAGTCCCTCGATGTTTTTTGGGTGGCAATGCAAAAGTTTTACATGTTTGTTATGCATCAGATTATGATACTATGTAGTTTTAGGCGAACAGGAACACGGCTGTGCCAACAGAATTGCATATCCAGCTCAACTGTAAATACCTTCTAAGCTATTACTTTGCCCACTCCTAATACCGTGAAATCGCTTGCTCTCACAGGCTCGTCTTAGTCTCAACAATTATTCTTCGGCGTCGAGCTTTGCTGCCCGATCCTTCGCGATGTCACACATTGCCTGTTGATCATTAGCGTACTGTCGCCCTCGATGGAACATGGCCAGTCGTACCTGCAACGCTGCATCGATTTCCTTGGAATAGTCACCACGGGCAATCCTATCCCTCATATCCTGCATTATCTCAGGCCTGCCGCGGCCGTTGACGAAGACGACGTATCGCAGCCCGGGGAACTTGGCCTCGTACTCGGCGTTGAGCACGCCTAGTTCCTGGCCCTCACCTTGCAGGTTCGCCTGCTCGGCAGCTGACTGCGCAGAGTCGACCTTCTTCGCGCCGAGGCGAGGGTGGGATCCTAGGATGGCCAGGAGGGTCGCGTCAGGATGCGTCATCGCGCCCGTAGCGCCGGCGGCGGCCAGAGATAGCAGTTGGATGTGGCAGGCATCGATGAGCTCCGGATATGACAAGTACTCTGCGGTGCGGATGACATGAATGAGCGTCTCGTGGATGGCCGGGCTGGGCTCGAAGAGGAGGTCCAGGAGTTGCGCCTGTGAAACATCATTGCAGAGGTGCAGATCGCCGATAGGAGGAAGCCCCATGCTGGGCTGTGAAACTGGGCGGTGGGCGTTCAATACAGACGGAGAGGTACGGGCTCGGAGAGCGGGTTACATGGATATACTTGTCTTGTCCGTGGCAGAAATGGGCTTCACACGGGCGGCTTCCGCGGCGGGATATTTCAATGGCCGCCGGCCGGATGACGGAGAACAGCGATGATATTGGCCGCGGTGCTCCCCGCTGTGGAACAGGGAAAGATACGGCACCGGGGGGACGATAAGATGGCCGCGATAAAGCGCGTCAGATTAGGCTGTTCTAATCGGTATCTTATCTTATCACCCCGTGACCTGGAGCTGCCGTGTTTGGGTGGTCAATGCACGGACAAAATCTCGACTGCGAGATCGTTGTCGCAACCGGGCTTCTAGAAAGAGAGCCGCATCACTCTTCAACGAAAGCAATTGAAGGCCCGTCGAGCTTTAAATTGCAGTCGCCATGCTTTGTGGAAGTTCGTACCTCCCACGTCCCGCCGCCCACGCCGCGTTGTGCTGACTCCGTCTACAGTTTCTGGGGAGGCTCCCCAAGAGCCGGTCGTGTCTAAGAAGTCCGGTGTGTATATCTGTTGCCTGTTCGACCGCCCCCATCGTGCTGACTCCTCCCAGGCGTCGTCTACGAGAAGCGACTCATCGAGCAGTACATCAGCGAGCACGGCACCGAGCCCAGCTCCGGCGAGGGGCTCACCAGCGACGACCTCCTCCCCATCCACTCGTCGCGTATCGTCCGCCCGCGTCCTCCCACCCTCACTTCCATCCCCGCCCTGCTCGCGACCTTCCAGAACGAATGGGACGCGCTCGCGCTCGAGACGTACAACCTGAAGGAGCAGCTTGCGCGCACCCGCGAGGAGCTTGCCACGGCCCTCTACCAGCATGATGCCGCCATCCGAGTCATCGCCCGGTTGACGAGGGAGCGAGACGAGGCCAGGGACGCGCTGAGCAAGGTCACCGTGTCTGGAGGTTCCGGTGGAGATCAAATGGTTGTGGACAGCGTCGAGCAGCTTCCCGAGGAGCTGGCTGCGCGCGTGGACGCGACTCACCAGACGTATGTGGTTGCGCTGGTTCATATTCTAGAAAGGAGGCTAACAGGGGTCACAGGTTATCCAAGGGCCGCAAGAAGCGACCGATTCCCGAAGGCTGGGTCAGCACAGAGGAGGTGTCTTCTTTCGCCGTCGAGGCTTCAAACGCCCTTCCCGTTCCCCAGGCGACATCCCTCGGTCTGGAGGGCGACTACGCTGCAGTTGGCGGTGTGACAGGCGAGGCCGTCATCTACTCGGTCGGCGCGGACAAGGTGGAGCGACAGGTTCCCGTCAACGAGCCGGTGACGGATACTCTCTGGACCGGATCCAAGTTGATCTTCGCCACGGGCCAGGGTTCCGTCAAGGTCTTCGAGGGCGGCAACGAGTTGGCGTCACTGAGCGAGCACTCTGGTGCCGTCACGGCCTTGAGCGTACACCCCGGTGGTGAGCTGCTGGCTTCCGTTGGCACTGACAAGAGCATTGTCTTTTACGACCTGGCTTCGCTAAGCCGTGCCAGCCGTGCCTACACTGATGCTGGTGAGTACATGTGGAGTCTTGTTTGTTAACAGTCCTAACTAACCGCGTTTAGCTCTTACTTCGTGTGCTTTCCACCCAGATGGCCACCTGTTTGCCGCCGGTACCGTTTCTGGTGACATCAAGCTCTTCATGACCAAGACGCTCGAGCAAGCCGCCGTCTTCAAGCTGGGCGCCCCCGTCCAGGCTCTCGCCTTTTCCGAGAACGGCTTCTGGTTTGCGGCCACGGCCAAGGGTCAGACCATGGTGACCATCTTCGACCTGCGAAAGGAGGGCGACGCCGCGGTGGCCAAGGTTCTCGAGACTGGCGGGCCAGTGCAGTCCTTGGCGTGGGACTACAGCAGTCAGTTCCTGGCGACGGGCGGCGCCTCGGGCGTGACGGTGCACCAGTACACCAAGTCGAGCAAGGCCTGGAGCGAGCCCCTGAGGAGCGCGACGCCCGCGATCGCGGTCCGCTGGGGAGAGTCTGGAAAGAAGCTGGTGACGGTGAACGGAGACGGCGTTGTGAGCATTTTGGGCGCCAAGGAATAGACGGTTCTCTATTTGGTTGTGTTTGCAGACCGGCCTCGGAGACGGTATTCAGAGGGAGAGGAGGAGTGGGTATCAATTTAATAGCTGTACAATTAAAGCCTGGGAGACTGATCGACGGGCTGGGCTGGACAGAGATGGATGGCTTTTACACAAAAATGAAGATTTCCATTTCCGCGTTTTCACGAGCGTTGTGCATCACGGAATGCGTGTTTGGCGGTGACTGACTGCAAACTCAATGGCATTGTTCGCTGAACAATAGCTTATCACCACCCTCGGCCCCAGCGCCGATGATGAAATCAACATCCCCGTTCTCTCAGTGGTTCATTCACTACCGGCCCTGTAGCTCAACCAGCATCGCCGCCCAACGGGCCAGCGGGCCCCTGCAAATTAGCGCCCGGGCTCCATGTCTAGCGGGGTAAATCGCTATCGCCGGCGGGTCCTTGCGTGGCAGCCTTGCCGTGCAGCGAACGTCCACAGGGTCCGCGGTCCTCGTTGGATTTCATTCGTCTCGACTTGCACACCTCGACTTTTGCCTCCTTTGTCACTCGCAACCCTCTTCACCACCACCGCGGATATCGTCGACTCGGCTCGCCACGCTTCTAATCTTTGACGACAACGACGACGATACCGGCTCGACGCCCTCGCCGACCTCTCGACGACACCTCTGTCCCGCCGCCAACGACATCCCTGATCGAGCACCGAGCCATCGACGCCGGTGGCAACACCAACGCCAACGCTGCCTTGAGCGGAATTCACGCGGTGCACGCCGTCGTGAACCCTCGACGCCGCCTGGCTGCCTTGAGACAGCCGGCGCGCACCCGCGGAGACGATATCTCGGGGCATTCATTCTCGGCCTCGTCTCGCATCCTCACCACGCCACCTGCTCTTCACCTCGCCCTCACCTCGCCCGCAGCATGGCTACCCACCGCGAGGACTCGCTCTTTGTCAGCGACAGCGACCCCATCCAGATAGACTCGAGCCCGAACAGGCTCGCAAACAACGGCATCAACCTCATCCTGCCCATGCCCGAGGGCTGGTCCAATGGGGGGACGCCAAACACCTCGCAGCCCTCACGCAGCACACGCCGAACCGCCGCCCAGCAGCCGCCGCAGCCTGCTCCCGTCATCGACCTCACAGAAGAGCCCGACTCTCCCGTGCAGGCCCGACGCTCGCTCTCGCACAACCACGGCGGCAGAAACCCACGCAGGACCAACTCGCAGCGGGCATCGCCACCACGTCTCGCTCGTAGCGACAGCACCTTCTTACCCGCCGCCGCTCCAAGCTTCATCGACCTCACTGCCGACTCTCCCCGAGGACGACCCGTCGTTCGGCCCCTCACGCAGACGAACCCGCCCTGAAGGCCGGATCCCCGGCGACGACCTCTACGAGAACCCCGACCATCCATCCTACGACCCTTCGCACCCGCTACGCCGACGGCTCGGTGGTCGCCTGCGCCCGCGTCCGGATGAACTGATCGAGCTCGAATTCATCAGCTCCGTGCCCCGACGAGCAGCGCTCCCCACCTTTGCCATCGGCCTCACCCGGCGGTTGGCCGGCATACTCGGTTCCGATATCATCGGCGGCGCCTTCAACCAGCCACAACTCGACGTATCGAGAAGCGCCTTTGCCCCTCCTCGAGAACCAAGCCCTAAACCGCCCATGGAACCTGCCCCTCCCACCCGCGAGGGATTCACGCGGGATACCTGCGCCGACCCCGAGAAGGAATCAGAAACCATCGTCATTTGCCCCGCATGCAACGAGGAGCTGGCCTATGATCCCAACGGGGTCGTGGCGCCGAGCCCCACCAGTGGCAAGAAGAGGAAGAGAGCGCCCGGCGAGCACCACTTCTGGGCCTTGAAGAAGTGCGGTCACGTACGTGTACTCTAACATGTTTTATAAATCCATAACTAACAGCGCATCTAGGTCTACTGTGCCGACTGCTTCGAGAACCGCAAGCCGACAAAGGCGAACCCCGACGGTGCGGGTTTCCGTGTCCCTGAAGGGAAGAGCCTCAACGAGATCCGGTGTGTGGTGGACGGCTGCGACACAAAGGTTTCGGCCAAGGGCGAGTGGGTCGGCATCTTCCTGTGATGCGTGTGTTTACCGAGGGTCTTGATCTGGGCTCTGGGCTCTGGGCTCTGGGATCAAGCAACGAAATCATGATTGGACGAGGAATCAGGGGCATGGAATGGCGTTCAGGGGGTGTGATTATATAGATGTTTTCTTTCAGGCGAGGTCAAGTCTCAGCGGCTCTGTTGTTGTAAACAATAACAGGGAATGGGCCTGTTGCATCAGTGATGCGGGTGGAACCACGTCCACGGAATGTGATCCAGAGGACAAGTGAGCCTTGCTTGGGCGTCACAAAAGCCACAAAGCCCAGCCACGCAGCGGTGCAGTAGTGTAATGATCAAATTGGATCAAACTCCCACTATTGCCATTGCAGTGTATTCAGTATATTCATAAAAACATCTCTCCATCAAGTACCATCCGTGCTTGTGCTTGGCCTCGAACACAGGTGTCAAACGACGACTCGAAAGTGACAAACGCTGCCCCAATGTGTCCCCCAAATCCATAAACGCAGTTCCGTGAGGCTGCTACTGTAAACGCCAAGATGATGAATGTTCCCATATGCGACGTGTATGCCATGTCATGCCCCTATCCCATGCAATAAAAGAAGATAATCACGCCCCGTTCTGTCATGTCAAATCATCAGCTCGAGGGCTATCTCGTCTACCCAGTCCCCTCCATACTCTGTCTCCTGGGAGGCGCTTAACACCTGCAACCCGCCTGCTGGAGGATCGAGCGGCACTATGTTCTCTTTGTTGTCCTCCGGCCCAGGCTTTATTTGCTGGCGTTCTGTAGCCTTTTCCGGTTTCGCCGGCTTGCTGTGAGCTATTGCTGCAGCTGGAGGCTTTATTTCTGGTTGGTGTTCGACCACCCTTTCTGGCCTCAACACCGGCTTGTTGTTGGTTATTGCTGCAGCCGAAGGCTTTATCTGTGGTTGGCGTTCGACTACTCTTTCTGGTCTAACCACCGGCTTGTTATTTGTTATTGCTGCAGTTGGAGGCCTTATATGTGGTTGGCTCTCTACAGCCTTTTCCGGCTTGAACACCGGCTTACTCGGTACCATTGCTGCAGCCCTCGCCCTGTCGCGTCGTGCGCGGGCTTCAGCCTGACGAACCGCTATGCCAGCCTGAATGCGTTCACGCTCGCGCTGCTGGATCTGCTCGAGAGCGGCGGTGCGGCGACTGCGATGCAGCGCGAGCGACATGAGCTCGTGGGAGCCCGACGAGGTGAAGAAGCGGCGCGGCGGGGGCGATGGAGAATCGATAATAGGTTCCGGGAGTGATGGCTCTGGCGGTGCTTGCGGCTGCTCGGGTTTGTCTGGTGCGGCCTCGCGGGCAGTGGACCGTTGCTTCTCTGCGATTTCTTCCTCGAGCTCGCGAGCTTGCTGAGACGACGAGGGGAAGAAGTCATCGAAGTTGAAGAGGATGGCCTGGGTGCTCATGGGGGGTTGTTGGCGGGGCGGCGAGGGTGATGGCGATGGACTGTGGCGGGCCAGTTTGGCGGGAGGTGGTCTTGGTGGTGAGGGATCTATTCGGGGTTGTCTCTGGAGACCAAGGTCTTGCTCGTATCGGTTCGTGAGGTTTGGTTGGAGCGGGGTGATTGGAGTAGTTATTAAGAGAACGGGAGAGGTTTGTTGATTATTGTGTTCAGGTTTCCGGATCGATGTCGTCTTGGCGATTGCCTCCACATCTTGTAGCAACTCCAACGCCAGGTCGTCCTCAAACTCCTCATCCAGGTCGTCCAAGTCTGGTGCTGCTCCTTCGGCTTCAACTTCTGGCTCTGGTCCGTGGTTTGGTTCTGGATGTGTTTTTGCTGGAGGTTCCACTTCTGCTTCCACCTCGTCCTCTTTAACTGTTTCGTCCTCCTCCTCATCACCCTCCTCCAGGATATTTCCAAGCTTCAATCCCCTTGCCGGACAAGGCGTCACCGGCTCAGGGGTTTCACTTGCACTCACGCCCCGTCCCTCAGAGTCTCTCTTCTTCGCAGTGCCGTTCCCCCGGACGAACCAAGCAATTGTATCTTGACTCGGCCGCACACTGACCGTCGGCAGTCCCTTTTTACGCTTCTCGTCCCGCTCGGCCTGCTCCTTTCCCTTCTTCTTATCGCGAGCAGCCCTGGCCTTTGCGGAAGCCTTTTCCTTCTCAAACTCTTTGCGGATGCGCTCTTGCTCGGCCTTCTCCTCCTTGATGCGCTCGGCACGGGACAGGCGCGGGGCGCGGTTGGCCGCCTTGTAGGCCTTCTGGACCTGCTTGGACGTCATGGGCCGCGCCGCGGGCGACTGGCGCTCGGGGGAGTCATTGCGGCCCGGTTGCTGCGGGATCAGCGTGAATGTCCTCTGGCCGGCCATCGTGGCGGCGACATCTGATCGGGTGGAGGCGGGAGGCGTTCGGATCGCAGGGAGTGAGTCTGGGAGGCTGTTTGGGTTGAGACGCGCTTGTGGGGTGATTTGACATGTGTGTAGACGCGAAGTGGAAACGAGATCACATGACCACCCTTAAGGGGGTCAGCGGGGACGGCCTCTAGGAATGGTCGTTGGATAGCCGCCATCACTAACAGAACCATGGAGAGTATTGACAATTTGTCTTTGATTTTTGAGTTAATATTGGCGATTCCATGAGAGGAGTGTAACTGCAGCTGATATATCCTGTGGCATCCCGGGATATACTCACTATCTACTTCTCCAGCGGCTCAACCGACGGGTTCCAAGCACACGGGCTATAGTCGGTAGTCGCAACATCCTCCACCTCCTCGTCGGTCAACTCAAAGTCGTACAGCTGCGCATTCTCGAGGATCCTCGACGGCGTCTCACTCTTGATCAGCGGCACGAGGCCACGCTGCAGGCTCCAGCGCAGCAGGATCTGGGCCTCCGTCTTGCCGTACTTGGCCGCCA